>PITA01003676.1:75394-135586 GCA_004023965.1 Spilogale gracilis | reverse complement strand
AAAAAGATTTTATTTATTTATTTGACAGAGAGAAACACAGCCAGAGAGGGAACACAAGCAGGGGGAGTGAGAAAGGGAGAAGCAGGTTTCCCGCCGAGCAGGGAGCCCGATGTGGGGCTCGATCCCGGGTCTCCGGGATCATGACCTGAGCCGAAGGCAGTCGCTTAACCAACTGAGCCACCCAGGCGCCCCTGCGGTGCACATTTAATGAGCTGGAAAATTGTTTCCCTCGGAAAGCTTTGGGTGATGAGCGGACCTGTATCTGAGACTCAGGGAATGGCGTGGCAGTAATCCACTCCCTTTTCAATTCTTAATAATTCAAGGAGAGGGGTTCAACTGCTGCTAATAAATGTTTATGCCCCTTAACATTTAACCTCTTCGATAAAAAGTCCTTCAGCAGGCGAAAGTATCCAACCAGAATGTAGGACACTGTTTACACTGTATTTATTTTAAATAAGCTTGCCTTATTGCTGGTGAAATCTACTTTTCATTCACGGCAGGCTTGCAAAATTTCTTTTTAAGAACATATTGAGGGGCACCTGGGTGGCTCAGTTGGTTAAGCGACTGCCTTCGGCTCAGGTCATGATCCCGGAGACCCGGGATCGAGTCCCACATCGGGCTCCCTGCTCGGCGGGAAGCCTGCTTCTCCCTCTCTCACTCCCCCTGCTTGTGTTCCCTCTCTGGCTGTGTTTCTCTCTGCCAAATAAATAAAATCTTTAAAAAAAAAAAAAAAAAAAAAGAACATATTGATTTAAGCTTTCTAGTTCCAGGGGTGGCTACCTAAATCTACAGATGGGAAGAAACTGCACGGGTACATACACGCAAATGAACATAACAGCTGTTGAAATCTGAGTAAGATCTGTAGGTTACATCCAGGGAAATGTCCTGTTTTTGAAACTGTATAGCTATATAAGATGCATCATTGAGGAAAAAAACTGAGTGAAACGTACAGGAGACCTACCGAATTCTTGCAATTCCTTGTAAGTGTATGATTATTCCAAAATAAAGAGTTGTGTTTCTTTTTAAGTAATTGGTTTAGGCTCTTAATTGGATGAATGGATCAACAGAGTGTGGTATATGAATACAATGCAATATGATTCAGCCTCACAAAGGAAAGAATCCTGACACCCGCTACAACGTCGATAGACCTTGAAAACACTGTGCTCATGGAGAAGAGCCAGACCCAGAAGGACACATCCCGCAGGATCCCACTCCCAGGAGGTCCCCAGAGGAGTCCCGTCCACACAGAGAGGAGAGGGGAGCCAGGGCTGGGGCAGGGGGTGGGGAGTCTGTGCTTCATGGGGACAGAGTTTCTGTTTGGGGAGATGGAAGGTTCTGGAGAGGGATGGTGGTAATGGCTGCAGGATGATGTGAAGGTGCTTCATGCCACAGCTGTACATTTAAAAATGGTTAAAACGGTCAGCTTTATGTCACGTATATTTTACCACGGTTTTGAAAAGTAATTGATTTCGGGTTTTTAAAAGGGCTTTATTTAACAAAATATAGAGTTTAGGCAAAGGGTGGATAATATGAAAATCTTGAGGGTAGTCTGTAAAGGTCAAACTTAGCCCAGAGACTAATATCATCGTTGCTACTATTATTATGGTTATTATTATTACTCACAAGGTGTCAGAGCTTTCATGACCATACCCTGCCAGGGGCCCAGAGCTACCTTGAGATCCCCTGGGGAGATGGGAAAGATGCCAGATATGGGGGTGAGAAGTTCCCAGAGCCTGAATTAAAGGCTCTGCCCAAGCGGTTCTCTGCTTCCCCAGAGCAGCTGAACCCCCACCATTTAGCCATGGCCCAGGCCCCCTCAGTCCCCTCCCCAGCTGGGCCGGGGGAGCGAATGGATGCCAGTCCAGCGGAAAGCAGGAAGCCCGAGTCTGGGAGGGGGTGGAGCGCAGGGCCTCTGACCTCTCTCCCTGCTCAGATCCAGGGCAGGGCACGTCTGCCGGGACCCGGCTCTCCGGGACTTCAGTGAAAGGTGTAGCTGGCATCAGGAAAGCAAGGTGGTGACAGGTGCCCACACCCAGCACGAAGAGTTTGGGAAATCACCCTGCACAGCGCTGACTAGGGAAACAGGACAGCCAGAGAAGTCTGTGGTTTCTCTCTCTGCTCGGGGGAGAGAAGGAGGCAAGGGAGGGTGTGCAAAGGGCCGGAGCCTGGGTGGAGGGGTGTATTTAAGGCAAACAGCAGCTTAAACAATGCATATTTATTGTCCTACATATTTATTATCCTATCCTTCCAGAAATCAGGAGTTCAAATGAGTCTTATGGGGCTAAAATCAAAGTGTTCACAGGGTAGTTCCTTCCGGAGGCTCTAAGGGGAGAATCCATTCCTTGCCTTTTCCAGCTTCTAGAAGCTCCCGGCATTCCTTGCTTTGGGCCCTTTCCTGCATTTCAGAGCACAGCACTCCCCTCGGAATTCCATCACTGTGACCCTCTTCTAAAGACCCTGAGATGACACAGGGCCCCACCCAAACAACCCAGGATTGTTTCCCCTTCTCCAGATCCTTAAATCAATCACAGCTGCTGAGAAGTCTCTTTGCAGGGAATATACTCCCAAGATCCAGTAACAAGGTCGTGGATAATGAGGGGAATCACGACTCTACTTACCACCGCAGGGGGGAGGAGGAGGGTCTGGGGTTGGAGACTGAGGCTGGAGAGGGAAACGGGGATAAAGAAGGGATCGGGAAGGGGCTGGAGACTGGGTGAGGATTGGGAATGAGGTTAGGAGCGGGTCTGAAGATGGGGCTTACGGCAGCATTGGAGTTGGAGGAGCTCCATCCCAGGGATGGAAATGGGAGTGAGGATAGGGACAGTGTAGGGATGGCAGGGCTGGGACTCCGTCTCTGGTGGGTATGGGCATCCCACCCTGGGTCTGTACCAAGGAGGAGCCCCCATGCGCTTGGAGGGGGAGGCAGATGCCCCTGGGGCTGGCCAGGAGGCTGCCAATGGGCTCGGAATCTTCCACTACTGCACTCCCACAGACAAAGGTCTTGTGTGCTCTTCTTACTTTGGGGGCTCCCTCCTATTTTTCTTCTCTCCCCTCAACACCCTCCCCACGTTTGAGGCTGGGGTATGTCCTTGATTTCTGTCCACTGACCCGGGACCACTTGGTCCATGCAACCAGTCACACAGACCATTAGGCTTCCCAGCCCCGCCGTGATACTCGGCTACAGGACCACGATTACTTCTACTCAACCCTGTGCTCTCCTCTCAGCCCCGCCATGAGCCTCAGCGGGAAAGGGACTGATTTTTGTCCTTATCTGAGTTTTCATAGGCATCAAATAACACACGTGCATTGTAGAAAACACAAGTTAGCAAAGAGAAAATTAGACTCACTGATAATCTTACAGTCCAGACATAACTGCTGTTAAACTGAGATATTTTTTCAGCTTAAAAAATCATTTATAGGGGAACCTGGGTGGTTCTGTTGGTTAAGTGTCTGCCTTTGGTTCAGGTCATGATCTCAGGGTCCTGGGTTTGAGCCCCACATCAGGCTCCCTGCTCAGCGGGGTGTCTGCTTCTCCCTTTCCCTCCACCCGCCACTCTGCCTACTTGTGCTCTCTCTGTGTCAAATAAATAAATAGAATCTTGAAAAAAATTTTAAAATAAATTTAAAAATCATTTATATTATCTCTTTACAAAGATTTGGGTGTATTAATATTTGTTACCTATTTTTTTCAGTTAGAATGTCAGTATCTTTCCATATTTCGAAGCACTCTTCACTATAATTCTTTTAAAGTTTATTTTTTATTCTTAACTATAGTAAACACATATAACATAAAACTTGCCATATTAACCACGTGTAAGTGTATAGTTGAGGAGTATTGAGCACATTGTGTTTACACTGTTGTGCAACTGTCCCCACTGTCCATCTCTAGAACTTTTCCATCTTCCTAAAATGAACCTCTCCCCCCATTAAACACTAACTCCCCATCCCCTTCCTCAGGCCCTGGCTCCCACCATCTACCGTCTTTCCTTTTGGATCACTCTAGGGAGCATAATATTTTCACGGTTCATCCGTGTTGTAGCAGGTGTCAGATGCCCTTCCTTTTTAAAGCTGAATAATATTCTGTTGTATGAATAGACCATATTTTGTTTACAATGAACACTGGGGTTGTTTTTACCTTTTGATGATTATGAATAGGGCTACTATGAACATGGGCTATTAATCAGGGTTCTGCAGGGAAACAGAATCTATCTATATATCTCTATCTACTTATCATCTATCATCTAGCTATCTATCTAGCTATCTATGCCCTGTCTATCATCAGATTTATTATAGGAATTGACTCACCTGATTAGGGAGGCCAAGAAATCCCATGATATACCATCTACAAGCTGGAGAACCAGAAAAGAGAATAAAATCCCGTGATATAATTCAGCACAAGTCAGAGGCTTGAGAACCAGGACCTGATGGTGGAAGTTCCAGTCTGAGTCTGAAGGCCGGAGAAGCAGAAGTACCAATGTCCAAGGACAGTAAAAGTAGCTCTCTCAAACAGAGAGCAAATTCCCCCTTCCTCCATCTTTCTGTTCTATTTGGATCCTCAGTGGATTGGATGATGCCATCGACATTACAATAATCTTCTTTATCCAGTCCACTGGTTCAAATGCTAATCTCTTCCAGAAACACTCTCACAGACACACCAGAAGAAGTGTTTTACCAGGTACCTGGGCATCGGTTAAATTGACACATAAAGTGAACCATCACAATGAGTGTTACACTATCATTTTAATGGCTGTATACTATTCCATTGCATGAATGGATGCATCGTCGTAACTGAGATAATTTCCTATGTTGGAAAGTTGTTCTCTTTCCTTTTTCTTGTATAAATAACACTACGGTGAGGGGTGCGCCTGGGAGGCTCATTTAGTTGAGCATCCAACTCTTGGTTTTGGCTCAGGCTGTAATCTCAGAGTCATGGGATCAAACACCGCATCAGGCTCTGTTCTCAGTGGGGAGTCGGAGCCTGCTTGAGATTCTTTCCCTCTCCTTCTGGCCCTCCCCTTGCTTATGTGTGCGTTCTCTCTCTCTCTCTCTCTCTCTCTCTCTCTCTCTCTCTCTCAAATGGATAAATAAATCTTTTAAAAAATAATAATGCTATGGTGAGTGTCTCTGAAGGCTTAATCTCAGGCAACAAATACTAATCGATTTTAATGCTTCTCTATCCAATATGGTAGACTCTGACCACATGATGGCTACTAAACACTTGAAACGGGGCCGGTGCCATGTGTTGAAACAACAGTATTTTGGCTATGGGGTCAAATACTGGATATTATAATTCATGTCAGTAGTTCCTGTTTACTTTCTAAAACGTGGCTACTAGACAAAGTTAAGTTACCTATGTAGCTCACACAAGATTTCTGCTGGGTGGTGCTGGGCTAATTGTATTTATTGTCGGCACCAAACACTGTGCTCACGCAATCCCATTTCATTGTCCCTGATAGCACATAAGCTCCAGGGTGTGGAACTCCAGCTGCTTCTTTAGTGTAGTGCCCTTAATTGCCAAGACACCCCCCACCCCCTCTCTGCCTCACAGGGTGATCTTACAGACGAGAAAACAGAGGCTCACAGAGGTTCAAGTGATCTGCCCCAGAATCACACATAAGGAGGGGACACTGTTTCCTAAAGGGTGGGAACCATTTTATGGCCTTAAATAACACTGGATCCCACTGTAAGAAAGTCAAAGTCTCTTGATTTCTCTTTCCAGCTGTTTTGGCCAATGGGAAAGCCTCCCTTGGGTGCTGCGGAGCCTTCAGATCCTGTATCTGTTCCTGGTCTCCTCTTCTGGGCTAGAATTTCACCTTTTGGCTTCTCTGTATTGATTGTTAGACAGATTTATTGAGGTATAGTTGACATACAATAAACTACCCATGTTTAAAATATATAATTCAATACTACTTGACATACACACACACCTTTGAAACCATCGCCACAATCCAGATAGGGAACAGACCCTTCTTAGCATAGGTTTCTATCATGGCTTTCTATTTATCTACTTTTCTAGCTTGCCATTTTAGGGGAGCACTGTAAAACTGACTTTTTGAAATAAATGTGTGGATTCACATTTTTGAAGAGTGAGTTCATTTGAAAACCATGTTTAAGTAAATCCTGGTGACAGATTCAGCTGCACAAAGTTTAAAATCTGAAAATGCCCAAGGCTACAATCAATGTGATTGAGCAACAGGTGAAATCTGAATATGGACGTATATTATTATCATGTTCTATCAGAATAAGATTTTGAATGTGATAAATGACTTGTAGTTATGTAAGAGAGTGTCCTAGTTGTTGAGAGATCCATCCTTAAATATTTAGCAATGAGTAGACATGCTGTTCACAACTTGCCTTGAAATAGGTCTATGAAAACTGGGGGTAGGGTGAGGGGGTTGGTGAAAGAAGGAGGGAGGGAGAGAGAAAAATATAGCAAAATGTAAGTAATTGATACATTTGGGTGAAAGATATATATATATAGTTCAGCGTGTTTTTGTGATTTTTCTGTTGTAATAGAAATATTAAAAAAAAAAAAGGTTGGCTAGTCGAAAGTACTGGTGAGGATGGAGAGCAAGGAAACTCTCATCTCTGACTGGTGGAAATGTGTGGTGGTTAACCACTCTGAAAACGATCTGACACTGTCTAGTGTAGTACTGAGTGGGACAGGTCAATTGCTAGACTAAGAAAATGTCTTAAAAGTAAAAGTTTATTTCTCACACAACTAGAATTCATTGAGTGTGTGTGTCTACCCTGGAACGCTGTCTGTCAGGTCGCCCATGCTATTTCCATCTTATCATGCTTCCATTCTCAACATGGAATCTCCACCCCTAACATGAACTTTTCAGGGTGACCTCATTAGGAAAAGAAAATACATGGAAGACACACTGGATTCTTAAGTCCAGAAGGACACACCTTACTTTAGCAAGTTTCTATTGGTCAGAATGAGTCCACATGACCTCACAGGGGCAAGGAGAGCTGGGAAATGTAATCTCTCGCAGTTGGATTCTACTCCATGGAGGGGCACCTGGATGGCTCAGTTGGTTGAGTGTTTGACTTCGGCTTCGGTCATGATCGCAGGGTCCTTGGATCGGGCCCCACGTGAGGCTCCCTGTTCAGTGGGGAGGCTGTTTCTCCCTCTCCTTCTGCTCTTTCCCTGGCTTGCTCTCTCTCTGTCTCTCTCCTCTCAAATAAATAAAATATTCTAAAAATTTTTAAAAATCTACCCAATGGAAAACGAGGCTGAATCTTTGTGACAGAGCAGGCTTCCTCTGCCACATTGACCAAAGTCACAAATGAACATATCTTGCAGTTGGGAATTTCCCTCCTGGATTTATGTCTTCCTGAGAAACCATCACACATACACTCAGGAGTCATGCACAACTATTCAGATCAGCCTTACTAATCACAGCAAAACCCTGGAATTACCCTGAACATGCATGAATTGCAGACTCGATAAATAAATGACAATATTTTCATTCAATGGAATATACATAAATAAATAAACAGCAGGAACATGCATTGACACGAATGACCCTCAGCAAAATAATGCTGGACAAAAAAAGAAAAAAGTCACAAAACAGTACTTCTATTTATAAAATGACCAAAATTCAGGCTACATTAAACAAATAATATTTAGCGCGGGACTGCTCATTGTACATATATGAGTGTAACATTTGTTAAAACATGGCCATAGTGGTTAGTACCTAGCTGCTGCTTCAAGCCCCCCTCACTCCAGTGTATCCGAACCACCATGATTTTGTCTCTATGACCCTATAGATGCCTTCATAACTCAGAATTTAAAGGGTTAAGATACAGTAACTATTCTTAATTTTGCCTTAAGTTTAGGGAGACATGCATGTGTGATTTTTAAAAAATGCTTTAAAAAAAAAAAAGCAAAAGAATGGCGAACACCAACTCCAGAATAGAGGTCATTTCAGTAGGAGGATCAGGGGAAAGACTGCATCTAGTAAGAGTTGCACAGAAGTTTTTACTGGGGTCACTGTGCTTCCTTCCTGGTTCCCTCCCAATGCTCCAGGACAACAAAGGGAAAATATCATTAAACCCCATTAGGAGTCATTCTCAGAGCCACGTGAACTGTTTCTGCTTCAGCCATGTCCCGAAGTGGCTTTAAAGTTTCAAGAAATCTATCAGCATTGCTTTCTCACGTGGCTTAACTCTGTTACTTATTTGCAGAAGCATTGTCAGGTAAAATACAGGACACCCAGTTAAATTTGAATTTCGGGTCAGATAAACAATGAATAATTTTAAGCGTAAATGTGTCTTAAATATTGCATGGGATTGACTGAATCACTGAAAAAATATTCCTTATGCATCTGAAATTCAAATTTAAATGGGCATCCTGTATTTTTATTTGTTCAATCTGACAACCCCCTTTTGGAAGTTTTCCCTTAACCCAAACCCCTACCCCACTCCTCCCTCCAATAAGAGAGTTTCACAAAATATATCGTTCATTGTCTCCACTTCTGAGATCCAATAACCCCCAGTGGTTATTCTGACGCTAAACTTTTGCTGGACTCTTATTATTCACCCGTAGGGGAGTAGTGACAGTTTGGGAAGTATATTGCCAACTGGGATTTCTGCCAGATTTTAAGGTTCAAAAGATTTCAGTTTGTAAACCTAGCCCTGAAATTTAACATTTCTCTCCAACATCACAGCCAAGATCTCTGTGGTCCAAAGGGAAAGACTCTGTCTGTCCCTTCCCTTTCAAAGGGAGGGAGGAGAGCCCCACCCCCAAAGCCTAAGATATGAATTGAATCGTGTCCCCCTCCCCAACCCCCCAAAAAGGTATATGGAAGTAGTAGCTTCCCAGGACCTTGGAATGTGACCTTATTTGGACACAAGGTCTTTCTAGAGGTGATTAACTAAGGATGAAGACATTAGGATGGGCTATAATCCCTATGAATAGTATCATTAGAAAAGAGGAAATCTGGACAGAAACACACACAAAGGGAAGACAGTGTAAAGGGACACAGGGAGCATGCCATGTGCAGACACAGGATTAAAGTGATGGGTCTACAAACCAAGCAAGACCAAAAATGGCCAGAAAACCACCAGAAGCTGGGACAAGCAAGGAAGAGTGCTCCCCTACAGGTTCCAGAGGGAGCAGGGCCCTGCCAACATTTTGACCTCAAACTTCCAGCCTCCAGAACTGGGAAACCATAAAATTCTGAGAGCTGGTGTCTCAGTGGAGTCGTAAGGGGGGAGCCCAGCTGGAGTGGGTCCAAGAGATAATGAAAGTGAAGGGGTGGAGGGCGCCTGGGTGGCTCAGTGGGTTAAAGCCTCTGCCTTCAGCTCAGGTCATGATCTCAGGGTCCTGGGATCAAGGCCCACATCAGGCTCTCTGTTCAGCAGGGAACCTGCTTCCTCCTCTCTCTCTCTCTGCCTGCCTCTCTGCCTACTTCTGATCTCTCTCTGTGTCAAATAAATAAATAAAATCTTTAAAAAAGAAGACTGTCTATTAAAAAAAAACCAAGAAAGTGAAGGAGTGGAAACCAAGGAAAGATTCAACTCTTAGAAGGAGTTCTTTTCTGTAAAGGAGAATAAAGAAATGGGTAATAACTAGAGGGCATTGTGGGATCGTGTGTCTGTATTTTTTAAAAATGGGAGTTATTACCATGTTTATAAGCTAATGGGAATAATCATGGAGAGAGGGAACATCTGATGTAGTAGGAGAAAGCAGAAACTGATTTAGGGTGATGACCTTGAGTGGAGTGGAATCCAGGATGTAGGTAGAGAGTTGACCTTGGCCGGGAGCCTGGACAGCTCCGTCATCATAACAAGAAAGGAGGCAATGTTGATGGCCTAAGTGCTATGGAATATGGACGTTAACCTTCTGTGGCTTTGTTTTTGCAGAAGATAGGAGGCAATGTTAAGAACTGAGAGAAGGAAGGGGAAGGTTTGAGGGGAGAAGACAAGGTGAGAGAGTACCACATGAGAGAGTGGATGAGAGAATGGACCGGTGCATAGTGCAATTACTGGGCAGCAGGGGACAGACCATTCTTGGTCATGGGGGTCTACCTGTGCCCTGTAAGGTATTGAGACGTATCTCTGGTCTCCACCCACTCCATATGGGGGCCTGGCTTTAATCTGGCTGTCTGACCACATAAATGTGATGAAGGAAGAAGCAGATGAAGGAGTTGAGGCCATACCTCAAGGAGTGATTATAATAACAGCCCATGTCTCTCAACCGAGTGAGGGGACAGGGGAAAAGTGGAGGGTGGGGTTCATGGATTGTAAATTCTTTTTTTTTTAAAGATTTTATTTATTTATTTGACAGAGAGAGAGATCACAAGTAGGCAGAGAGGCAGGCAGAGAGAGAGGAGGAAGCAGGCTCCCTGCTGAGCAGAGAGCCCGATGTGGGGCTCGATCCCAGGATCCTAACATCATAACCTGAGCCGAAGGCAGAGGCTTTTAACCCACTGAGCCACCCCGGTGCCCTGGATTGTAAATTCTGGCAGAGCTAAAGGATTGTTTGGATAGGAATACCAAATGGAATGAGCTAGAAAGAAAAGAAGCGTGGGTTGGTGAGTAGGGTGCTTGAGAACATGGAAAGTGACACAGTTTTTGGAAATAAAAAGGTCTAAAATAAGACCGTGAGAGGCGGGGGCTGAGGCAGAGTAGAGGACGGTTGACAGGGAAAGAAGAGTGAAGGAATGGGAAGTTGAATATCCGGAAGGATCATCAAGCTCAGCGGTTCTCAACCAAGGATGATTCTGCCTCCAGTGGACACTTGGCCATATCTGGAGACATTTTTGGTTGTCACAAGTTGGTGGTCGTGTTGAGGAGTGGCTCTATTAGCATTGAGTGGGTGGAGACCAGAGATACGGCTCAATATCTTACAGGGCACAGGCAGACCCCATGACCAAGAATGGTCTGTCCCCAAAGTGTCAACAGTACTGAGGTTGGGAAACCCTGGTCTGTGCGGATACTAAAATCACTAAGAGTTATGCCCAGAGAAGTGCTGGAGAAAGGAAAAATAAACCAGGACATACAGCTGTGAAGGGATGAAAGGACATCACCTAAGGCTAATAGATAAACAAGCCTTGGATATTGTTTGGTGACTGAGATTCAAAGGTGCAGTTTCAGAGAAGAGTCAGAAGCCATGATGGAGGAAAGGCACCTACCTCACCACCAAGGGGCACAAGGGTGTGAGGAGCTGGGAGAGAAGATAGCCATGACCTAGAGGTTCACAGTCTTGGGGCACAGCCAAGCTTCTGCTGGGGGAGAAGGTATAGAACATGTTTTGTCAAGAGGCTGAGTATACAGGGAATTTTGTTTAGGAAGAACTGTGATTCCTTGAGGGCACAGTCAAAACATTTTAAAGTTGGAGGACGACTACTAAAAAATGAAAAGGCATCCCATTAACCGGAAGAAGATATCTGGAATACTTATATCTCACAATGGGCTTATTTCCAAAATACATGAAGAACTCTCGCAACTCGATAATAAGAAGATAGATGACAAAGGGCTCAGAACAGACACTTCACAAAGGAAGGCACGGAGATGGCCAAAAGGCACATGAGAAGATGTCTACAATCATTAGTCATCCGGGGAAGTGAGCATTAAAACCACAAGGACAGACCATTACACACCCCTTGGATCAACTAAGATTTTAAAACAACAACCTGTCTCTACAAAGTGACATAGAGGATGTAGAGTAACCGGAACTCTCATAGATCTATGGTGGGTGTGTAAAATGGTGGAACCACTTTGGAAACCTATTGGCGGTTTTCTTAAAAGTTAAACCCTTCTGTATGATCCAGCCATTCCACTTGATGCTTACTCAAGAGAAGCAAAAATATATGCTTGCACAAAGTCTGTGCACAAATCTTTAGAGCAACTTTGCTCACAATAGCCCAAACTGGAAACAGCCTGAATGTCCATCATCTGGTGAGTGGATAAATTCTAGTACAACTAGTACATCTATACAATGAAAGGGATGAATCAATGTATAGACACAATAGCACAGTGAATTTTAAAACATTATGGTGAATGAAAGAAGCCAGTCACCAAAGACTATATACTATTTCATTTTATGAAATTCTAGTTAAGGGAAATCTAATCTAGAGTGACAGAAAATTGGACCAATGATTGGGGACGAGATGGGAGGGGGGGTTGATTGCAAAGGGACCCAAGGGACCTTTGGGGGGGTGATGGAAATGTTCTCTATCTTGACTGTGGCAGCCATTACAGGGTTTTGTCAAAACTCATCAAATTGGGGGCGCCTGGGTGGCTCAGTTGGTTGAGCGACTGCCTTCGGCTCAGGTCGGGATCCTGGAGGCCCGGGATCGAGTCCCACATCGGGCTCCCTGCTCAGCGGGAAGCCTGCTTCTCCCTCTCTCACTCCCCCTGCTTGTGTTCCCTCTCTCGCTGTGTTTCTATTAAATAAGTGAATAAAATCTTAAAAAAAAAAAAAAACTCATCAAACTGTACACTTAAGGGGCGCCAGGGTGGCTCAGCTGGTTAATCGACTGCCTTCGGCTCAGGTCATGATCCCGGACACCCAGGATCTAACCCCACATCGGGCTCCCTGTTCCGCAGGAAGCCTGCTTCTCCCTCTGTCACTCCCCCTGCTTGTGTTCCCTCTCTGGCTGTGTTTCTCTCTGTCAAATAAATAAAATCTTAAAAAAAAAACTGTACACTTAAAATGGATATATTTTATTACACAAACATTACACTTCAATAGAGTGGGCTTTAAAACAAGATGGGAAGGACAACAGAGAAAAACAGAGGTGCACAGAGTTCTGGTTTTTGAATTACGAGGTCTACATTATCTACTTACCTGCTTGCTTTCCCCCTTAGACATTACATAAAGGGAATAAAAATGGTGGTATCTTAGAGTATCCAGTCTTACCTACTGAGAAGGGGCATAATCTTGAAGACAGTGATGGTTACACAGGTATAAACCCATGTAAAAAAAAATCATTGTGCTATACAGTTAAGATGCATGAACTTTACTGAGTATATGTTATACTCCAAGAATTTTTAAAAATTATACCACGGAACTCGTTTCATGTCAATAAAAATGAACGTGCAACATCATTTTTATTGCGTACACCCATTTAAATGACTCCCCTCTCCACTAAAATGGCTCCCCAAAGCATTTGATACCCCTGAAACTGATGGCAGATCTCAACAGCCTATGCCCCTGCCAGCTCACTCTTCTGCTTGATCTACTGTCTTCCCTGGACCTGTGATTCTCCCCTCCTCACTCCTCTCCTACTTCTTGGACTGGTAGGCCCTCCTTGGTCTACCCTTACCTCCACCCATTCCTGGGGCAGGGGTGGGGAGGGAAGATCTCACCTCCTCCACCCCCACTGGGTGCCAGAATTATAGAACCATCAGCTTCCTGGACATCGCCACTTGGATATGCACAAGCTGTGCAAACTTATTGGGTCATAATCCACTGGCTTTCAACTGGGGACACTGGGCAATGTCTAGAGACTTTCTTAGTTGACATGATTGGGGACACTACTGGCATCTAGTGGATAAAGGTCGGGGATGCTACTGAACTACTATGCTACGATGCACACAGACAACACAGCACTCTCCAACCCCAAATGTCAGTAGTGCAAAAGTAGAGAAACCCTGCCCTAAACTGGCTATTATCTTCTCCCAGACCCATGTCTCCATCTCCGTAAAAGGGCACATTTGTGCCCCCAATGGCTCTAGCCAGAAACCTGAGAACCTTATTCAACGATAAAATTGAATTCAGTCATTCATATGCAATCCATTCCTGAATTAATTAGGTAATACTAGCTGCAACAATGAATAAGTCTTAAAATGCTAATGACTCAAATATGATGCAAGTTTGTTGCTTACTCATCCAAATCCAAGGGGAGTGTTCTTAACTGGCAGGTAGCTCCCTTCCGAGTTCCTTCTGTGGTCCCACCATCCTCACCAGGCCACTGCATTCAGCTGTGAGGGCTGGTGGAAGGAAGTTAAGAGTGAAGTCCCACCTGCTTCTTAAGTTCCTTGGCTTAGAGGTGTCACATATCATTACCTTGCAGGAAATTACACACACACACACACACACACACACACACACACACACACGTAATGGAATGTTATATAGCCAAAAAACAGCAGCTAGGTGGATAGCAGCCTTCCTTCAAGGAAGCTAGCATGCACCCTTTGGCTCTTCTTCCCCCTCTCCCTCTATCCAGCTTCTTGGAATGGAAATGTGCCAGGTGAATTCCCATTTGGGATTCTGGAGACCCTAGAAATGGCTAAGGTAGGAGCCAGAGGGAGAAGGGCTCTGGAGACTTCATGATAGAGAGCCACCCTGCCCATCATGGGTGCCAACCTCCAGGCTATTACTTGGAGAGAAAGACGTTCCTATCTTGTCTAAGTCACTGGCACTTTGGGGTCACCTGCTGTCACACCATACCTAACTAATAAACCCTGGATCAGAATAGACAATCGGTAAATATCAGTAAGGGATTCCTGGGTGGCTCAGTCGGTTAAGCATTTGCCTTCAGCTCAATCACGATTCCAGGGTCCTGGGATCAAGCCCCAAATTGGGCTCCTTGCTCAGTGGGGAGCCCGTTTCTCCCTCTACCTCTACCTGTTGTTCCTCCTGCTTATGCTCTCTCTGTGTGTCAAATAAATAAATAAAATCTTTGAGAAAGTAAAAACCAGGGACACCTGAGTGGCTCTGTTGGTTAAGCGACTGCCTTCAGCTCAGGTCATGATCCTAGAGACCCGGGATTGAGCCCCGTATCCGGCTCCCTGCTCGTTGGGAAGCCTGCTTCTCCCTCTCTCACTCCCCCTGCTTGTGTTCCCTCTCTAGCTGTGTTTCTCTCTGTCAAATAAATAAATAAAATCTAAAAAAAGAAAGAAAGTAAAAACCAGTAATATCCCACAATTCAATATTGATCATTTTTTAAGACTGTTTAAATTTACCTTTGAGAGAGAGAGAGGAAGCAGAGGAAGGGGAAGAGGAAGAAGCAGACTCCTCAGTAAGCAGGGAACCTGATGAGGGACTTAATCCCAGGATCCCGGGATCATGACCTGAGCCGAAGGCAGATGCTTAACCAACTGAACCACCCAGGTGCCCCAAAAGTTTTTCCATTTCAGGTCACGATCCACTATTTTTTTAAAGATTTTATTTATTTATTTGACAGAGAGAAACACAGCCAGAGAGGGAACACAAGCAGGGGGAGTGAGAGAGGGAGAAGCAGGCCTCCCGCCGAGCAGGGAGCCCGACGTGGGACTCGATCCCGGGTCTCCGGGACCATGACCTGAGCCGAAGGCAGTCGCTTAACAAACTGAGCCACCCAGGTGCCCCATGATCCACTATTTTTTTAAAAGAATCATTTATTTATTTGAGGGGGGGCAGAGGGACAGAGGGAGAAAGAGAAGGGAAGCAGATTCCCTGCTGAGCGAGGAGCCCAACACGGGGCTCGATTTCATGAACCTGAGATTGTGACCTGAGCCAAAATCAAGAGTTGGACTTTTAGCCCACTGAGCTAACCAGGTTCCTCACTGTTCTAATTTAAATCAATGGTTTTCAACTTCGAGCAATCCTCTTCCCACCTAGAAAACTTGTCAATGCCTAAGACATTTTTGACTGTTGTGATGGGGACTGCTACAGGCATCTAGCAGGAAGAGGTCAGGGATGCTGCTTGTGGCCTTCCCCAAACAAAGAATTACCCATCGTAGAATGTCAGTGGTGCCAAGGCTGAGAAACCCCACTGTAAATGGAAGAGAAGAGGAGGAAAAAAAAATAGAATAGAAAACATCAGAAGGCACTGCTCAGTCAGGATAAATATCATTTCATGAAATGTTTGTATTTTTGTGTACTCAGACACTACATAAGACGTACCTCGGGGCAAGAGGAATCAGGGAAGGCGTCCCTAAAGAGGTGATGTTTGAGGGGAGATTTATGTGTCAGGAAGGAGCTAGATTCAGGAAAAGGACGCAAGCAAAGCCCAGCTGCCTGAATGGGGCTTGGTCTGTTTGAGGAACAGAAAGCTGGCCAGGGTCGCCGCTCCAGCCAAGTGGGGAAGGGAGGATGGAATTAGGTGAGGGAAGAGGTCAGCGTGGGCGACAGGAGCCAAGGGGAGGGCTTTAGGCAGGGAAGGATTATAGTGAGCTTTCTCAGGTGGCTGAAGGAAGAAGTCACTGCGAGAGAGGAGGGAGAAGCTGGAACACACATGGGACTGTTACGGAGGGTGACAAGCAGCACAGAGGGGGGTGAAAAGTGGTTGAACTGTGGACAGGTAGAGCAGGGGAAACAAAGGGAGACAGTGAGGTCAGGGCATGTGGGGGTGTTGGAGGAGGGACTGCGGGGGCTGCTGCAGCTGACGGCCCACCCTTCTCCCCAGGGCAGGGCGGGAGCTCGGGCTCTAGCCTAACCGGCTGCACAGGGCCACCCACCTGACTCACGGCAGAAACTGGGACAACCCGTGCTGCCCACCTACATCCCCAGTCCCCATCGGGGAATGCTACGCCCCGGGCCCTAACACTGGCTCCCCGCTTCCCCCAACCCCTGTCAGTGATGCCTAGATCCAGGCCCTTTCAGGGGTGCCTCCAAAGCCTCCTCCAAGCTCTTCCACTTCAAGGTCTTTCTCTCAGTCCTGCCCTGATTCCGTAAGTTGCAAGTGTCCTTGTCCTTCTGTTCTCTCTCCCCATCAGACTGGGATCCACTGTGAACACAGATGGCGCAAAAACTACCCTTATCTAGGGCACCCAGCATCAGTGTGAGAGCCTAGCATTTAGGTTCTGTCTGCCTGGCGAACCCCTTTCTATCTGTTAAAACCCACCTCAAAAGGACCCTCCTCAGGGAGGACTTCTTGGACCCCTGTGGCTCCTGGCTAACACAATCAGTAATTAAAACCCATCAATAGGGCTCCTGGGTGGCTCAGTGGATTAAAGCCTCTGCCTTCAGCTCAGGTCATGATGTCAGGGTCCTGGGATGGAGGCCAGCATCAGGTTCTCTGCTCAGCAGGGAGCCTGCTTCCTCCTCTCTCCGCCTGCCTCTCTGTCTACTTGTGATCTCTCTCTGTCAAATAAATAAATAAAAATCTTAAAATAAAACCATCAATAGCGAATACAAACTGAGCACTTACTATGTTCCAGGCCTAGGACATATGTTACCATTATCCCTATTTAAAGCTGGAAAACAGAGGCTCAGGGACACACTAGTAAGTAATGGGGCCCAGATTTGAACTCGGGGGACTTCAACATGCTGTTTCTGTAGCAGGTCTCTTTAAATCTTTCCCTATGAGATTGGTTTGATCATTGCTATCTTCCAATGAGAAAGGTCAGGCTCAGAGGGGGTTAAACAATGCATCTAAGATCACACAGCACGTCCTGGGTTGAGCCAGCTTGGCAGGTGGGACAGCAGCCTCTAAAGCTGTCAACTCTTAACCTTCCTCCCTTATCTCCTCCTGTTCTAGACTCTGAGGACACCTGTAAGAAGATGGCATTTGAGCTCACTTGGAGGAAAAGAGAGATCGCAAAGGTTGCCAGGAGCCTTCCTGTTTCCATCCCTTTGCCCATTCTTCTGCCAGGAATGTCTTTCCCCACCTAACAAACTCCTATTCATCCTTCAAAACGCAGCTCCAGTACTCACTGCTTGGAAACCTTTCCACACAGATCTCTCAGGCAGAGTCTGCAACACCCATCCTTGCCCTCCCACAGCCTGGGGTCCATAGATGAACGGAAAGGTCTCAGTAGCAATTAGCCCCACGAAGCTGGAAGCTCAGCTAGGCCCCCCGCCCTGTGGGCACAATGGAGATGATTTTTCTTTTTTTCTTTTCTTTCTCCTTCCTTCCTTCCTCCCTCCCTTCCCTCCCCCCCCTTCCTTTCATTATTTAAAGTGAGCTTTAGCCCAACGTGGGTAGCCTCCCAGAGGCAGTCGCATGCTCCACCGACCGAGCCAGCCAGGCGCCCCTGAGGGTTGATTTCTAAATTAAGGAATAACTAATTAATTGGGAAGTAGACTAGAACTGGGAGCATTAAACCCCCTCTGCCTCCGCCCCCTTCGGGCTCCGCCCCGCCCCCAAGCAGGCCGGTCCAGCTCCCGGGACGTGGGCCACCGGTGAGCATGCGCCCTAGACGCAATGCACGCCGGGAGTTGTAGTTCCGCCGTCGGACGGAAGCCGGGACGGACTGCGGCGGGATGTGGCCCGGAATATTGTTTGGGGGAGCCCGGGTGGCGGCAGGTAGGTTCCCCACGCTGGGGCTTCGCCTCGCCGCCGGGGTCCCCCCGCGGCGGACGCCCAAGACCGGCCTGGCCCTGCAGCGGAGCCTGCACGCGACGGCGGCCCGGGCTCTCCCGCTCATTCCCATCGTGGTGGAGCAGACGGTACAGCGGCCGCGGGGAACTCGGCTCTGGTTGGGAATTGGGGGTCTCCGGGCCGAGGGCTCGGCCGGCCCTGACCCCCACCGCCATCTTTCTCGCCCAGGGTCGCGGCGAGCGCGCCTATGACATCTATTCGCGGCTGCTGCGGGAGCGTATCGTGTGTGTCATGGGTCCAGTGAGTGCCCCGCCGGGATCGTCCCCTGCGCCTGCCCAAACCGCATGCGTCCCTCCTCCTCCTCCTCGAACCTCACTGACTTCTTGACCTCTCCCCCTTTCCAACCAAGGCTCTGCCGTGGGCCCAGTCTGACAGACCCACTTCCTGGGCACAGAAGCCTTCAGCCCCTTCTTCTGGCCCCAACCCCCAACTCCCCACCCTTTCTTCAAACCATCTGCTTTTCCGTACCTGACCCCCTCCCTCACCAGTGTTCCTCCTCCCCATTCCTGGCTCTGATCCCTCTCTCCAACCGTCCTCACCCGTTCCCTTCCTTACCCTGAGCCCACTGATTACCCCCTCTTTCTGTGCCCCAACCCCCTGGGGCCCTACCACCACTCACCACCTCCCCGGAGTCCTGAGTTCTCCCCAGCCATCTTACTTGGGTTCTGACACCCATCCTAGTTCCCTGACTTCACCCCCAGCCACCTCACGATTGCTTCCATTAGCCTTCCAGCCTGGCCCTCCAGCCTGGCCAGCTAACCCTCCCTGCTTACTTGCAGATTGATGACAGTGTCGCCAGCCTCGTCATCGCTCAGCTGCTGTTCCTGCAGTCCGAGAGCAACAAAAAGCCCATCCATATGTATATCAACAGCCCTGGTGAGCAGAGCCTTCCCCAGGGGCCAGAGCCGCTTCCTGGACACCCGGTGACTCAGGAGACCGAGATCCCCCCCCCACCAATCCATCAGGAACATTCTCCTTCTGGAGGAAGAAAGGGTGCCGAGTTTCCTTCAGAGTTCCAAAACTGTCTCAAAACCTCCAAAAGTTGCCTGGTCCTTGCCTTTAAGTCTAGGTTCACAAACTGGCAGCCGAGCCTTCCTCTTAGATCCCACACGTCACATTTTACCAACCTGACCTGGTGGTCAGCATTCTTAAAACTGGGAGCTGCCGCCACCAGCACCACCCCCCTCCCAAAAGAGAACAGCTCATCTTGACTGAGCGCCGACTGTGCCCTGTACTTGAAGGGTATTATAGGCATTGAACTCATCTGGTTCTCATGACAGCTGCCGTCATGATCCCCTGTCTGCGAGGAGACACTGTGGCTGGGAGGCCGGGTAACTTGCCCAAGGTCACACAGACCTCACTGCCAGGACAGGCTGGCTCCGGAGCTTCCCTCTCGGCAGCCACTCTCCCGGAGTTCCACTTTCTTTTGCAACTCTGACAGATCTGGACAACCCCCCGCCCCCATGCCGGCCCGTGTGCATGGGTGGTAATGGTCAGGTCAGCTCGAGTGTCAGCCGTTGCTGTCACCTCCCTACCCTTGGACGTATTCATGTTTGTGACACGGGCTTTAAAGGGCTGCCTCTACACAAGCCCTCCCCAAGGCTGGGGCTGTGCTAGGGAAAGGCTGGGGGGAGGAGCCACTGCAGCCCCTCACTCCCGCCTTGCCCCCTCTCAGGTGGCATGGTGACGTCGGGCCTGGCCATCTACGACACGATGCAGTACATCCTGAACCCCATCTGCACGTGGTGCGTGGGCCAGGCCGCCAGCATGGGCTCCCTGCTTCTGGCTGCTGGCACGCCGGGCATGCGCCACTCGCTCCCCAACTCCCGCATCATGATCCACCAGCCCTCTGGGGGGGCCCGGGTGAGTGCTGGGCCCATGCGGGTTGCTTTGGGGGCTGGGGTGATGTCTAGACTAGGTGACAGACTAGGTGGAAGTCAGGGGAGTGTCAGTGTTTGAAAGTGTAGGTTTTACTGGGTGCCTGGGTGGCTCAAAGGGTTAAGCCTCTGCCTTTGGCTCAGGTCATGATCTCAGGGTCCTAGGATCAAGCCCCACATCGGGCTCTCTGCTCGGTGGGGAGCCTGCTTCCCCCTCTTTCTCTGCCTCTCTGCCTGTTTGTGATCTCTCTCTCTCTGTCAAATAAATAAATAAAATCTTAAAAAGAAAAGAAAAGAAAGTGTAGGTTTTACAATGATTCGTGTATGGTGAGGCCGGCAGTTCAGGAAAGCAAAGACAGTTCCGGGGGTGGGGGTGAGGGGGCATGGCACGCGATGCTTGGCCACATGGGAAGCACCAGGGACACTCAGGAGGCAGAGAGCAGGGTGGGGGTGGAGAGGGATTTTACTGTGGTTTCTGCAGAAAGGAGCAGTGGGACAGGGCCAGCAGGTTCAGGATGGGCTAGTTGGAATGATCACAGCGGACTCTGAGGGATATGGGGTGGCCTCATTGTCTATCCCCAGGCCCTGCTGGGGGGAGGCAGGGGACAGTGGCCCTGAGTATGAGAGGCCCACGGAGGAGGGGTGCGTGCTCTGGACCGGCTGGTTTGCTTGCCTGTGAAAGCTCATGGCCGAGCTGGAGCGGTCCGCTTGCCCCAGGAATCCTCTTGCCCTGGGAGGGGCGAGGTTCCACATGCAGAAAATACAGTTAATACCGGAAGCCTTCGGGTGCCTGGGCTCAGTCGGTTAAGCATCTAACTCTTGATTTCTGCTCAGGTCACGGTCTCAGAATTGTGCACTCGAGCCCTGTATCACATCGGGCTCCCCGCTCAATAAAGCGTCTGCTTCTCCCTCTCTCTCTCTCTACAAGGAATAAGTAAAATCTTAAAAAAAAAAAAAAAAAAATACAGGAAGCCTTCCTGGTGGGGGCAAAAATGTAGCAGGCCATGGAGGGCCTTGCGAAGCCCAGTTCCATCAGTCTGCACGCCGGCTCCGGCCTCCCTGCGAGTGGCTGATGCTCCCTGTGACCTTCTCCCTCTCCCCCTCCTTGGGCCTCCCCCCAGGGCCAAGCCACAGACATCGCCATCCAGGCAGAGGAGATCATGAAACTCAAGAAGCAGCTCTACGGCATCTACGCCAAGCACACCAAGCAGAGCCTGCAGGTGATAGGTGAGTGCCCCCGGCCGGGCGCACCCCCGCCTGCCCTCCTTTACCCTAACTAGCGCACGCCGGTGTGGCAGGCCTCTCGACCCTGGCACCGCTGACACTCGGGGCTGGCCCATCCTCTGTCCCGGCCACTGTGGCACTTGGAGCAGCAGTGCCCCTGGCTGCCAGTAGCACAGACTCCAGATGTCCCCCAGTGTCCCCTAGGGGGCAGCGTCACCCCCAGTGGAGATCCCCTGTCCTAAGCACTTCATGAAGACCAATTTCCAAAATCTTCACACAAACTTCCTTGAAACGGGTCAAAGGTTTGAACACGAGCCTCAATAAAGAGTATTCTAGGTGGCCAAGGAATCTAAGAAAAGATGCTCACCATCTTTAATGATGGTATTCAAAAATGGCATCATTAGGGGCACCCGGCTGGCTCAGTTGGAAGACACCCCCACACCCAAAAGCAGCAGGACGAGCGCATTCGTGCTTTATTTACGCCGTGGAATCCCACATGGCCGCGACAGAGACCCAGCCACGGCGAAACACAGCAGCCAGGCTGCATCTCGGACACATAGTTGGAGTACTAAATACTCTAATTCCACATATTTAAAAACAAAAAGAAGCACGCTTACCTCTGCCATTAGGTTGGCGGTTCCTGTGGGGCCAGAGGGGTCAGTGCCTGGAACTACGCTCCAACCAGGGGCTGGCCGATGTCTGGATCTGGTGCCGGCCATGTGGGTTTGTGAAATTCACACTGAAATGCACACTGTCCGCTTGCCATGTGGGTGTATATTAAGACATCAGGAACCAGTAAAAAAAAGAAAAATGGAAATGCGTATTTTACCGATGGGGAAACTGAGACACCAAGAAGGGAAGGCCAGGGTCACCCAGTGAAGAAGTGGCAGAATGGGGTCCCCGACCTGGCCCCAGGTCTTCACCCCTTAACCCCACACACCCTGCCTCTTGCTTCCCCCGGCAGAGTCGGCCATGGAGAGGGACCGCTACATGAGCCCCATGGAGGCGCAGGAGTTTGGCATCTTGGACAAGGTTCTGGTCCACCCTCCCCAGGACGGTGAGGATGAGCCCGAGCTGGTGCAGAAGGAGCCTGTGGCAACGGCGGCGGCGGCAGAGCCCGCCCCTGCCAGCATCTGAGAGCTGGACCTCACCCCCCAGAGGAAAGTTGGGAGAGGCCAGGCGCCAGTCAGTCGCTAGAGCCGCAGCCCTGCCCACCCTTCGCTGCTGAGCCTGGAAGGGCCTCGTGAGGAACTCTGGGTTTGGGGCCGCCCCTCAGGGCAGGTATCTTGAATGAGACACTGTGATTTTCAAGTAAATCTTTATAGTCTTTGAT
Source organism: Spilogale gracilis (assembly GCA_004023965.1). Classification (NCBI taxonomy): domain Eukaryota; kingdom Metazoa; phylum Chordata; class Mammalia; order Carnivora; family Mephitidae; genus Spilogale; species Spilogale gracilis. The sequence continues at coordinate 112,886 of PITA01003676.1, read as the reverse complement.
CCCCATCTGTGTCACCTTCCCTGCCTACTCCACCGTAGCCCGCACACGTGTGCCCTGCACGAGGCCTTGTCTGCTTTCACCCCAGCCCTGAGGCTCTAACTGCAGCAAACCCTGCTGAGCAAATAGGACACTTCAGGCACTGTTCTAGAGGCCACGACATATCCTGAAGAAAACAAAAATCCCTGTCCTCAAAGAACTTAATCTTGTGACAGTACACAGTTTTTTAAAAAGCAGGGAAAGAGGTATGTGGAAGGTGTGAGAGTGTGTGTGTGTGTGTGTGTAAGAGAGAGAGTTACAGTTTTTGAGGGGGTGGCCAGTGAAGGCTTTGCTGAGAAGGTGATGCTTGAACAAGGTTTACGGTGAGAGAAGGAGAAGTCCCGGTAGTGGGCGTAGCAAGTGCAAAGGCCCTGTGGCAGGACTGCAACTGCCATGTGGGAAGAGCCCCTGACGAGGCTCGTGGCTGAAGAGTGGTGGTGGGGGGACGGTACAGAGAGGAGAACAAATGAAGGAGGACAGACCTTAAAAGGCCTGGTCGATCTGAGCAAGGAGGGAGATGAGCCATGGAGGGTTCTGAAAAGAACAAAAAAGCAGGACTGTGGCTCCCACAGAGTACTGGGTGGAGTTCAGCCAGTGTAGAAACTGCGAGACGAGTTCGGAGACTTGGAATCAGATGAAGGCTGGCGGCCCCAGCTGGGTGGCCAGGAGAGATCAAATTCTAGCCAGATTTTAAAGGCAGAGCTGACAGGTGGAAAGGCTGCAGGGAGGCACAGGGGTGGGGGCAGGGACATGTTACTTCTGGTGCTTGATATGCCTCCGACATCCGGGGAATGGATAAACGCGTCAGGGTTGGAAATGAAAATGGAAAAGACATCATCAGTATGTCGATAAATTAGCAGTCAGGCTGAGAACCAGCTGCAGGATCTGGCACAGTGGGCGTGAGTAGTTCAGAGCTGTGGCAACCGGAAGCCAGCCTGGTGTGCACCTAGAGGGAAGGGGCGAGAAGACACGGGAGCTGGACACGTTTTTCAGTGAATTTCATTGTATAAGGAGAGCAGAGAACATGTGGCTGCCCCCGGAGGGATCGTGGGGTCAGTATTTTGACATGTATTTCTAAAACTGATCTTCAAAAAGGCCACCAAAATACCGTATGTAAACGCTCCCCCCAAAACAACAACAAACAACAATACTTAGAATACTTACTACCATCACAAATTCAACCAGGGTCCAAATCTTCCCAGTTCTCTCTAGGTTTTCAGTTTGTTGGAATGAGCCTCCAAATAAGGTTTGTACCTTGCAACTGAGTGATGCTTCCTGAGTCTTTTAACTATAGGATTTCCCCTTCATCTTGCTCTCAATCTCTCCCTCTTTTCCTTGTCTTTCCTTGAAATTCAGTCTGTCGACTTCCCATCTGACGTTTGATGGTTGGATCAGGATGGACTGTGACCTCTGTCCTTGATATTTCCTGTGACTTGAGGTATAAACCTAGAGAAGTCTGATTGGATTCAGGTTCCACTTTTTGGGAGATGACCTCTTAAGTGGAGGTGTCCGTCCATCAGGAGGTCCCCAAAGGGTCGTGGTCCCTCATTTTGTGATGGAGGGCCCACGACAATCCGTTCTTTAGAACCACTAAATATTCCAAGAAGGGCTGCAAAATGGGGCTATGTCACTTCTACCCTTAAAGGAAGAGGAGGGTTTTTATTTATAAGGGGGCAGCCAGCCTGTTTGTACGGGGGTGGGAATGACCCAGCCGAGACAGGGAATGGGTGATGCTTGGCTTCAACCTTTGACCCCCAACCGCTAACCTGACATCATGGCCTTGATGTTACTCCCCTGAAGCCCGTGCCCTTGACCCCTTTATCTCAGCCTGAGGGGACTTTTCCCGCAATCTCAAATCCTGGCCGACCCCACAACCCGGGTGTTGGCCCAAATCCTCCTATGGCTCCTGACGTCACAGCCCAGGCGGAGTCCGCCGCCGAGCCCCGCCCCCCGGCCTCCACCATCTACGGCGCCCCATAGCGCCGCGGAGGAGGCGGGTTCGGTGAAGAGCCAATAGCTTGAGAGGGCGAGCCGAGCAGCAGCCAATAGCCTTGATCGGAGGGCGGGACTCTGGGAAGGCCAATCATTGGAGGGACCGGCGCAGCCACAGCCAATGGCTCCGGGGCGGGGCGTTGCCCTGACTCCGACCCCTTCCACGACCCGGCGCTGGGGTTATGGCCGGGAGTGGGAGGCTGGCGCTGGGAACGCTGCAGGTACCGGGCTGGGTGCGGGGCTCGGGCCCGGCCGTACTGAGCCGCCTTAGAGACGCGGCCGTGGTGCGGCCAGGTTTCTTAAGCGCGACCGAGGAGGAGACGCTAAGCCGCGAGCTGGAGCCCGAGTTGCGCCGCCGTCGCTACCAATACGATCACTGGGACGCGGTGAGGCCGGTGGCGCCGGGGGCGGGGCCTGAAAGGGCGCTCGGGGCGGGGCTACATCGGGGGCGGGGGCTGTGGCGTTAGAGGTGGGCACGGGGGTGGAGCTCTGGATTGTAATGGGGTATGGCTGGGCGCGGGTTCTTGATGCCCAGGGGCTTTGCGGGCGGGGAAAGCACTGCGGAGATGAGGGCATGGCCATAGCTGTAGGCCAGACCTGGAACTGTAGGATGTTTGGGGGTCTGGAGCAAGGTTAAGAGCCGAAACAGGTGTGGAGCGAGATGGGGGCGGGTCAGCAGTTGGGGGCGGAGACAGGAGAGAACTGGGATCGGGTTGTGGCCGGAGACAGACAAAATTGAATATTGAGGTGGGCGAGCATTGGGGACTACCTCTGGGACTGACCTGGAACCTGAAGGCGGGTACAAAGGAGTGAGGCCAGGCCTAGCGGGACAATGGTTGGGGTTTGAGATCCAGGATCTTAGGGCAGATAGGACTGAGGTGGTAAGTTGAAGGTGGTGTCGAGGGTCATGCTGGGAAAACCAGTCCTTTGCACTCTGCCCCCCACCCCGTGCCTCAGTTTCCCTGTTCCCTCTGAGAGCTTCCTGGCTTGACCAAAGCTCTCTGTGCAGGCCATCCACGGTTTCCGAGAGACAGAAAAGTCACGGTGGTCCGAGGCAAGCCGGGCCATCCTGCAGCGCGTGCAAGCAGCCGCCTTTAGCCCTGGCCAGACCCTCCTGTCTCCAGTGCATGTGCTGGACCTGGAACCTCAGGGCTACATCAAGCCACACGTGGACAGCATCAAGGTGGGCACAGGCCAGAGCCTTGGCGCTCCCAGCTGGGGATGGAGTCACCAGGCCAGAGGCTGACTGGCCACCATGCCCCCTCTTCCAGTTCTGCGGAGCCACCATCGCTGGTCTGTCCCTACTATCTCCCAGCGTCATGCGGCTGGTGCACACCCAGGAGCCAGGGGAGTGGCTGGAACTCTTGTTGGAGCCAGGCTCCCTCTACATCCTTAGGTATTGCCCAGCCAAGGAGCACCCCCCCCCCCAGTAACTCATCAGATGCCCACCTAGCATGTTTTTCTTTTTCAGCCCTCCTAGCAGACACGATCATTGCCCCATGGTACGCAGGCCACCTGGTATGGGGCTGCCCTCACCCCACCCAGCCACAGCCTGTTTTCTCTTGCAGGGGCTCAGCCCGTTATGACTTCTCCCATGAGATTCTTCGGGATGAAGAGTCCTTTTTTGGGGAGCGTCGGGTTCCCCGGGGCCGACGCATCTCTGTGATCTGCCGCGCCCTTCCTGAGGGGATGGGACCAGGGGAGCCGGAGCAGCCGCCCCCAGCCTGCTGAACCCCGGGCTCTTCCCCCAGCTTCTTGGAGACACCATGTTTGTGAATAAAGTTGGAGAGTGGACAAACTGGCCTTCCTTGCACTGGCTTTTCACAGGGCCTGTGTGGGGCCAGGAAAGCCCAGGAATCCCCTTCTCCCGGCCTCTCCCTGCTCTGGAACCTGAGGTGGTGAGATCAAGGCACACTCTGGCTGAACACAGTCATGCGGCAGCAGTTCCTTTATTATGCTCCTTGCAGGCGGCCCCGGCCCACCTCCCCTCTGGTCTCCAATAAATAAGTCAGCAGAGCTCCTCCAGGAGCCTTGGGGGCCCCCTGCCAGGGCGTCCGTCCTTAGGCGCCACAGCTGCAGGCGGCAGCGGAGAGCTGGGGCAGCCGCTGCCAGCGGTGGCGGTCGTCGAGAAAAGCCACGTCGGTGTAGCGGGTGGGCCGGCAGCAGGGCCCACCATGGGCTCGGCCCTGGCCCCGCAGCCGGGCCAGCGTCAGGCCGTGCTGAGTGCGTGCGCCGCGAGGGCAGCTGCCCGCACAGTAGCGAAAGATGACCGTCTCCTCTGAAGCGTAGCCCAGGCCCAGCTCGGCCACAGGTAGGGACAGGCTCCACAGCTGACACGGGCTAGCCAGGGCTCGGCGCAGGCGGACTCCTGCAGGGGGACAGAGGGGCAGCTGTCAGCAAGCGGGGTCTAGGCAGGAAGGAGTAGGGGAGTCACGCGGGGTCTTGGGGGTCCTTACCCATCTGCGGCCTCGGGGTCCCTCGGAGCTCTTCCTCTCCCACTGGAGTTCCCCAAGCACCAGAGCCCCAGCTGAGGCCCAGCTGCAGTGACAGGAGCAGCAGAGAGCAGAGTAGGATGCGTCCTGTGGCCATTGTGGCAGGCGGGTCCTGATGGTGGGGATGCCTCGTTCAATTTATCCCGCTGCCCGGGCGGGGGGGGGGGGCGGGAATCACCTCTTCGTTGCCACTGCTGTACTGGCAGGACGCAGCCACTCTCCCGCATCCTCACGCCTGTTCCTCTGCTGCACCCGCTGTGCATGGAAGAGTTAAGTGCTCACCCCCTCCCCGCCCCATCCAGACATTCCGCAGACCCGTTTCCGACACCCCCTTCACCCCTGATTTACGAGTGTTGCAGCAGCCAGAGCGAAACCCAGGGCAGGCCACAGGGTCCCTCATTCCACCTGCTTTCTGCAAGGAGGTGGGGGGGGCACAGAGGACCCACCAGAGGGACCACCTCCCCATTCAGGGTGCCAGGGGTCTGGAGTCCGCACACTGTGCACCAGGTAGAGGGGATGGGGGGAGAGACAGGTCAGCGGGTGGCTGAGCTGACGCATCCTCCATTGAGGATTAAGGCATCACGCCCCTGTCTCCGGGCCTGTCGGAGCCAGCGTCAAAACAGGAAAAGGGAGAGGCCCTGGGGACAGCCAAGAACTGGGACACGAGGCAGGGAAGCTCATCCTGCAGGGACTGCTGTCTCTAGAAGGCCCACCTGAGGCCCCTGGGACCTCAGACCATCCCAGCGTTAGGGCGGGAGGGGCAGTTACACCCTCCGGATCCAGAGGCGGCAACAATTTCCAGTGACTTCCATGCCTCTGTGACCTCAGGGAAACGAGGCCCTAGCTCTCCTGTGAAAGGGGGCTAATCTGAGTCCTTCCCACATGAGGTTCTGAGGGCAAGTGGCACGGTCAGTGTGAGCACGCTTTGTGAGGAGCTTGAGAGCAGCCCTTCCTCTGAGGCCAAGGAAGCACGTGGCGCTTGTGTTTGCGCTTGAAGAGCTGCTCCGTCCTAGGGAGGTCAGCCCGCATGGAAACTTAGGAGCCTCAAGCCCCCCCGCCCAGGGGAGCAGGAGGAAGGCAAAAACCAGGGTGTGCTTCCCCATGGCTGGGGCACTCGTGCATGCGACACAGGTCCACCCTAAGCTGCGGCCTGTGGGGAGGGGTGCAAGCCCGCAATGGGGGAGCCTTCGCTCCGGAAATCCCCTCCTTCCTCCCTAGGAAAAGACAGGCTCAGGAACTCATCCTTTGCAGGTGAGCTGTGAAACACAGGCTCAGTGCTGTGGGCTTTCCATGGGAACAGAGATCGGAGGGACCCCCAACTCTGTTTGCATCATGCTGGTGTGGTGACCGTGGCGCTTGCTGAGACCACCTTCAGACAACTGTCGCTTGTCCAAAGTCAGATTTGAAGCCAGATCGTGCTGAACACAAGACCCTTGCTCCTAGCCCCTAGGGTCCGGGGACAGCCTGGCTGGGGAGGCCTTAGCTCTCAGGCACGTGGCAGGGAGGCCAAGGGTCAAATGGCCAGGCCAGGGGCAACTCTGCTTTTCTGCTGTCCCTGAAAGGCCTGGGGGGAGGATAGGGAGGGAAGCTGGACAGACCTGGGACATTCCTAGGAATTAGTCTGTCATCTCCGGCATCCCTGCCCAGCCCGTGGAACTGGGTGGGGAAGTTTTCCATCTCGTATCCAGCCTTAGGCAAGGCCTAAGCGCCGCATCCTTCCCCCCACTCCTGGCCGGATCTCTCAGAACAGGGTTTCAGAAGTAGCCAAATTCCATTTCCAGCAATGAAGCTGTCCACAAACTCAAAAAGGCTTCCCACAGCACACCGGCAACACGAAATAAATGCATGAGGAATCCGTTAGAAATGAGCCCCAGAAACATCACTGGAAAGCTGAAAAATAGGGCCCAAGGGCCAACATGAGCAACAACAGGGTTCGGGGCTTCGGGGCTATGTCGGGGCAGAGCCCACAGGCTGAGAACCACCTAACGGGCTCGGCCCAGGACTCCTGGGCCACCACGGAGGGGTGAAGGAGCTAAGGCAAAAAGCAGTCAGCAGGACTTGCCTGCAAAGCCAACCGCTCAGGGACCCCTGCCCCCGAGCCGGCCTCAGGTCCCCAGCCCGTTACAAAGCACAACAGTCAATGATGACGAGGAGCCAGCTGAGGAACCAGGAGTCTGGTAGATACCACAGTAAGACAGATGCTTAGACTGTGAGAAGGGATCAAAAGCCTTAGGGGCAAGGCATGCAAAACAGACCACCTGAGCTGAAAAGGAGGCCAAGATAATTCAAGAATTGGAGAAGAATCATGGAAGCGAAGCACTTTGTGGGTTAAGGGGAATAAGCTACAACCGAAGACAGGAGCAGAGACGGAGCTGGAGAGACGCCCCCCGCAAGACAGCCTGAGGGCTAACAGGAGCGTGCTCTGAGGCTCAACGGAAGGTTCCAGAGGGAACAGCCTGCGAAAGGGAGATGGACGCTGAGAAAACCACCCGGGCTGATCTGGAATGAATACGGCGGGGCTCGGATTCCGGGCGCAGGGGACCGACGGACGAGGGGAACACCCAGGAGGTTCTGCAGCCGGAGCTCGTTTATTGGGCGGGCGGGGGGGGGGTGCATGTCGGGGGCCCTCACTCCTTGAGGGAGAAGTGCATCTTGTCGCTGATCATCTTGCGCTCGGGGTTGAGCCGCTTGAGGATCTGGGCCAGCACGTTCACCGTCTGCTCGCTGCTCAGCCCAGTCTTCTTCGTCTGGAACTTCTTCAGCAGGTCCTTGGTGGTCATGGGCTTCCGCGTCAGGTAGCGGCGCACGGCGTCCTCGGTCACCTGCACGTCCCTGAGGAGCGGAGGGCAGCTGTCGGCAGGAGGCTCCCCCAAACCCCGGCCCCACCCCTGCTGGCCCCGCCAACTTACCCACTGCTAGGGGTCGACTTCCCGGACTGGGGCTGAGGGGTCGACTTCCCTGACAGGCTCTGGGGCCCGGGGTCCAGCCGCAGGCGCTTGGGCACCGGGGTCTCGTTCGTCCGCTTGCCTGGGGGAGCAGGGGCGGCGCTGAGTCCTGTGGCCCGGGGCGCGGGGGGCAGCTACCAGGACCCCCTGCGCAGGGGGCTCAGGGGCGGACAGGCCTCTGGCCTACACCGGCCTCCGATCCTGAGGCAGAACGAGGGACGCGGAGGGATGGCAGTGAGGGACAGGGCCGCTCACCCTGTTCCAGCTTGCTGGCGGCGGCCCGCAGGGTGGAGGACGTGCTGCCGCTCTCCACGCTGGGTGTGCCCGGCCGGCTGTTGCCCCGCGAGCTGCCTCCCGACGGCCTCCGCTCCCGCTTGGGGGGCGTCTTCTTCTTCTGTAGAGATGGGGATGAGGATATGTGAGTCAAGAGGTGAGGCGGCCGCCTGCCCACTCGGGCCCGGGCTGGGCCTTACCGCCATGAAGAGGGCCGAGGACGCCTCGCTGTCGATGTCGCTCTCCTCCGAGCTGTCGGACTCGTCGCTGCTGTCTGCTTGGGCAGAGGAGGGACGTCAGTGCCAGGGGGCCCGCCCTCCCCAGCTCCACCTTGAATAAGGGGCTTTGGGAGTTGGGGAGGGGACCCACCTTTCCTGCGCTTCTTCTCCTGAGGCGTGGGCGCCTTCTTCTCCTCCTCTTCCTCCTTGTCCTCCTCCGGGGGCTTCTCCTCCTCACTCTCCTCGCTGCTCTCGCTCTGCTCGTCTACGCCCTTGGGGCCCTCCTCCTGCTGGGTGACCTTGGGCTTGCCCTCCAGCTCATCCTGGGAGCTACTGGAAGACAGAGCGCGCAGGCAGAGGGTGAGGGAATGTGTGTGCTAGGCCGGCCCGGGCCTCACCGCCGCCTCCTGCCCGCTGCCCGCCTCACCTCGAGCCGTCGGACATGTAGTCCACCTCCTGGCCCTCAAAATCCCCGTCGTCACTGTCTTCAAATGCCTCATCGTCGGACCCCTTCTTCTTCTTCTTCTTCTTCCCCCCCTTGGCCGGTGGTCCCTTCTTCTTGGCCTTGGGGGCTCTGCCCCCTGGGGAAGCAGAGCGGGGCTCAGGCTGGCCCTCATCCTGTTTGCCGTTATCCGAGGACGTCTGGGCACCTTGGGGGCCTCACCACCCAGGCAGACATCCCCCAAGGACTCGCGTCTCACAGCAAAGCCAACCAGTCCAACTCTACACCCCCAACTCCTCCTTTGACTCTCACACTCACGCCCGTCATCTTCCCCCAAACCCCAGGACTGGGTACCGGGTCCCAGACAACCAGAAACCACCCCTGTAGCTCTGCCAGAGTTATGTGAACTGGCTACTCTGAAGCTCTTCACCCCCGACCCCCGCACTGCCCAGCCCACAGAAACCCCGATAAAGGCCACCACTGAGACCTTCCCGCCACTCCTTTCTGTCTCCTACCAACTCTGCTGCTTCCCCAGTGGCCTGTGTACCTGCTGTGCCGTGCTCTCATTCCCAGCGGGCTGTGAGTGGCCAGACTTCCCTTGAGTGGCCTTAACCTCCCTGGGTCATCACTCAGACACCGGGACAAAGTATGGCCCAGTGGCCTCACCTTCCTCGCCGCTGGCCTCGCTGTCGTCCGATGACATCTCCAGGTCATCCTCCAGGTCGTGGATGCGCAGCTCGCTGGCCTTCTTGCGGCTGCGCTTCTCCTTCTCCTCGTCTTCCTCATCCTGGTCCTGATCCTTGAGCCGCCGCTGTTGCATGATGCTGAAGTGGTTCAGGACTTTGTTTCTCCTATGGGCAGGGGAAGCAATGCAGTGGGGGGTCACCAGGGGCCTGGCTCCAGAAACTGGGCCTTCCGCCTGCATCTCCACCGGGCACTCCCCGAAGAGGAACCACCGGCAGGAATCAGGTGATCTAAGGGATGATCTGGCCCCAGAGGACTCACCCATGGCATGGGACACCCTGAAATCACTTGGGGACAGCTGGCCCTTCTTGGATTCCCTCTCTGCCCTGTGTCCCTCAGCGAAAAGGTCTCACTGTAGCGGTGGTATCCCAGCATCTCTCTTGAGCTTCAGGCCTTCAGCAGGCAACAGAATTTAGCTACAGTGTATTCATGTCCACGTGTTTTGACAGTAGGTTTGGGTGCCTTTGTTTTTATGATAAACAACACCGGTGTTTCCATATACCATGGTAATAAACGTCTTAAAAAATAAGACTGCATATAAGGAGAGCCTTAGGATTGTATCAGATGGCATAAAGTTCATCAGTGGAGTGAAAAGGAGTGAAGTTCTGTCTCTCAGGAATGTGAGTGGACTTAACACTACTGAGTGGCACACTTAAAAATGGTTAAGGTGATAAATTGTATGTTTTTTACTATTTTTTTTTAAGATTTTATTTATTTGACAGAGAGAAACACAGCCAGAGAAGGAACACAAGCAGGGGGAGTGAGAGAGGGAGAAGCAGGCTTCCCGCCGAGCAGGGAGCCCGATGTGGGGCTCGATCCCGGGTCTCTGGGATCATGACCTGAGCCGAAGGCAGTCGCCCAACCAACTGAGCCACCCAGACGCCCTGTTTTTTACTATTAAAAGTATTTTTAATTTAAAAAAAGGAATGAAGCACTGACATACTACAATATGAATGAACCTTAAAGATGTGATGCTGAATGAAATACGCTAGTCACAAAAGGACAAATACTGCATAATCCCACTCATATAAGGTCCCTAGAAAGGTCGAACTCAGAAATGGGAAGTGGAATGGTGAGAGCCAGGGGCTGGGGGAGGGGACAAAGAGTCACTGTTTAATGGGGACAGAATCTCAGTATGGGAAGATGAGGAAGTTCTAGAGATGGAACAGCAGTGACAGTCATACAAAAATATGAATGTACTTAATGTTACTGAATGGAATACTTAGGAATGGTTAAAATAGCAAATTTTACATTATATAGATCTTACCTGTAATTGATCCAGCCATAGCCCTCCTGCCTGGCGGAAGCCAAGCGGGCCAGAGAGACCCTCCCCTGCTCTGCCGATTCCTGCTCCAGGGCTCAGCTCACCTACCCCCTGCCCAGCTCTCTCAGGGCCCTGGGCGTCCCTGATGCTTCCATGTCTGTCTCCCCCACTGAACTAGGAGCTGCCCAAGGGCCTGGTGGAGTCTGGCTTGGTCACCACCGAGTACCCAGCTCCCAGTCAGCCAGAAAGCTATGGTGACACACCCCCATTTCCAAGCGTTTCAGCCTCCTTCCGGGGATCTGGGACAGGACAACATCTGCCTCCCTCCAGGCCTGCCGCTCTCACTCACCTTTCCCATTCCTCCTCAGCCTCCTCGGCAGTGAGTGTGCGGTGCCGGGCCAGGGGCGTGAAGTTATACCAGTTGTGCACCGGGAAGGCCTCAAAGGCCCCGTCAGGGCACTGGGTGAAGATGTAGTAGGACGTGTTCTCTGTCACACCTCCCTTCTTTATGCCCTTGAACCTGCACAGAATCATAGTCACAGCCTGACCCGCAGGACCAGCCCTTGCCTGCCTATGCCCCCTCTCCAGAACCAGCTGGGTTCTCTAAGCAAAATCCAGGGGCGCCTGGGAGGTTCAGTTGGTTAAGTGTCTGACTTCAGCTCGGGTCATGATCTGGGGATCGTGGGATCGAGCCCTCTGCACTCAGTGGGGAGTCTGCTTGTCTCTCTACCTCTACCTCTCCCTCTGCCCCTCCCCACCCTCATGCTCTCTCAAATAAATAAATAAATAAACAAATAAATAAATAAATAAAAATCTTAAAAAAAATTCAAGGGAGACCCTGGGCTGGTCCTTCAACTGCGTGAGACTTGATTTCCACGTCTTGTCTGCGGGCCATTCTGTGCTTCTGTGGGTACTGTTCTTCCTGGCGTGCCCTCTGTCCACGTGATGTCCCAGCCCTCACAAACCCCCGTGTCCGGGCAGCCCCTTGCTGTGCGTGACCAGGGCGGGTGCTCAGGCTTCCCGCCCCCCGGACCCTAGCATTCCGGCTTGAGCACCCGCTTGGTTCACCTCCAGAAACAAAACCCCACGGGAGCCACGGGAGTTGCGAGAGGATGGCCGACGGAGTTAGGACGCGAGGGAGATGTGGGAGGCGCTCGCGGCCACCAGCACTTACTTTCTGCCCGATTTGCCGTTGACGCGGAGCAGCCAGGGCTGGTCCTCAGGCCGGAACTCCTTGAGGACGATGCCGTACTTCTTCCTCCTTGCCTCCTCACGAAGCTTGCGGTTGAACTCGCTGCCCGCGCCAGATTCAGGCATCTCCTCCTCTTGGTAAATCTTCTTGTTGCTCAGGTCTCGCTCCAGCCGCGCCTGGGACAAGAGGGAAGGGTGGGCAGGAAACACACGCTTCCAGCAGGGTGCTCGCCTTTACTCCAGCTCTGCCAGCACCCGCCCCGCCCCCAAGAACACCCCTCATCCCCTCTCCCGGGCTGAGCTGCAGACATTCAGAGCCAAGCTCCTGCTGAGCAAAACAAAAAAAGGGGCAGAATACTGGCCTTCTCTGCATCTGGGACAAGGCACATGGGTAAGCCTCATACTAAGTCTATTTTGCAGCTTCTAAAAGTTTGAAACTATTTCTAAATCAACAGTTAAAAAAAAAACAAAGCCCATGAGGTTTTTTGGTGAGGACAAAAGCAAAAACAATGAAAAAAACCTTCTTAGAACCGGCTCACGCCTCTTCTCTCTCTGCATTTAGATGCCATTAAAGGCTGTTTTCCAAATTTGGATCGCCAGACAATTCAGCAGCAGGTAAGAAATTGTGAGATCCACCACTGCCTGCTGCAGCAGAGGACACAAAGGGAAGCTAAGGCACTTCGGCAGGGGACTGGTTTAATACACGGGGCCACCTTCATCCAACGGAGGACCAAAGAGCCAAAAAGAGGAGGCAAGAGTATGGACCGATTGCCAAGACACGTTAACTTAAAAAAAGGCAAGATGACTGAGGTTACTTCCCACTGTCCAGAGACTTCAAATGGCTGGGAACAAAAGGATCCTACAAGCATCCAGGAATTGGGGGGGGGGGGGGCAAAGTTTTATTACCATGCAGCCACGCCCACTCATTTACATATCATTGTGCCTTTTCTGTATACAGGGCAGAATGGAAGGGCTGCACGGGGCAGCGGCCAACAAAGCCAGCATAATCATCAGTTGGGCCTTCAAGAAAAAGCCTTTCGGACCCCTTATATAAGGGACAAGAATGAGAATGGCAGAAGCTCTCAACAGCCACACCACAAAATGGAGGGCGACGGAACAAAACCTTCGGAATACGAAGGGCAAGGGCTACCAAGCTAGCATTTGATCCCGGGTCAAGCTACCCAGGCTGAGGAAGGAATCAGAGCACCCCCAGGGATGGGAGGAATCAGGGTCCTTCCCCCCACACCTTTTCAGGGAGCCAGCCCAGGGTGTGCCTCATTGCTAAAGGGGGGTAAACAGGCCCGATTCCCTGAAGGTGGTCACCCCAGAGGGCAGGCGCCCCTGCCTGGTTGTTTTACCACTAGCCCAGAGGGCGGTCTCTGGGGACAGCTGCTACAAAGAATACACTGGGGGTGGGATTCTGCCCACAAGTCGTTTTTCCCCAGGGAATGTAATCTCCCTGCTAAGACTTTGGGGAAGTGTGCCTCTTCAACGAGAATTCTGGGGGCTGTATCTCCCCGTGACTAGGTTTTCAGGGGGATGTGGCCTCTGGGTGGTAAAAACAAGGGGTGATGATGTCCCCCCATGATGATCAGGGAACGGGGTATGTGTAATCCCGAGTTACTAGTGGCTGGGAGGTCACGTGTCTCAAGAGGTAATACGGACTCAGGCGCTACACCTCACGGTGATGGGTAACAGGGGCCGTCCAAGGGGTAGGCGTAGGCTCCTCTGGGTTCTCATGTGTCTGGGGGGAGGGACCCTCCTACTTAATGAAGGATGGAAGGCGGTATGCTCCCAAAGTATTTACCAAGTTGTTCCTCTTAGCGATGAGTGTTGTTTGCAGCTGGGTACCCCCAGCAGGTGGGTTACGTGTCTCGTGGATGATCAGTGATAAAGGATGTCCCCCCACTGAGTGATCAGGGACTTGGAAACACTGCACCCTCTCTGGATACTTTAGGTGAGACCAGAGGTCGAGGGAGCGTGTTAGTCTGTATATGAATGGGTATGCGGCAGGAGATGCTGGGAGGCAGGCACCCTACAAGGGAAGCGGGTACCCTGAGCAAGCATCCACCTGCCCGAGGTCTAATGGTCCCATTTTCTCAACTTGATGAAGTCAGGAGAGAGACCTGTGCTGGAAAAGAAGATTGAGCGATACGAACCGGGAAAGCCAGAAGCTGCCGACTTTAAACGCGGGGCCAACTCCTCTGCTGGGCCGGTCCAGGCTCCGTGGCTTTAAATGGTGCCCCAAATGCCCACATGCTCCCTTCCAGTCTCCCAACTCATATGTTCACCTGCTAATTTCCCTCTCGTCTCCTCCTGGATGTCTAATATACGATGTCAGGACCAGAGTTCCCAAATATTCCATCCATCTGACCCTATCATCCCCCCAACATCCAGTCATTAACAAATCGTGTTGGCTTCACTTCGAAACACACTCGAATCCACCCACTTCTCCTAGAACTGTTTGCTCCAGGCCCAGTGCTCACTCCCCTGGGCTCCAGTCGATGTCTCCATTTTGCACACCCTCTGTCTGCCCTTTATCCCACAGGCTGTCTCCCGATAGCACCCGAATCACTTTATAACTGCCCTATTTAAAACCCTTTAATGGCTTCTCCTATAGACTGAATGTCCGTATTCCACCAAAACACGTATGTTGAAACCTAACCCCCAGTGTGATGGCATCGGGAGGTGGGGCCTTGGGAAGGGGATTAGGTCATGAGGGTGGAGCCCTCGTGAATGAGATGACTGCCCTCATAAGAGAGGCCCCTGACCCCTTCTGCCATGTGAGCACACAGTGAAAAGATAGCCATCCATGAACCAGGAGGCAGGCCCTCAACCAGACTGAAAATCTGCTGGCACCTTGATCTTGGACTTCAAAGCCTTCAGGACTGTGAGACATGAACATGTTTATAAGCCATCTGGTCTGTGTATTCTGCTACAGCAGCGCCCATGGAGAGAAACGGCTTCCAAAAACCATCTGCAGGCCGCAGCCCCTTCCCCTGCCCAGATAACTCTATGACAAACATGCTTGTCAGTAAACACACCTTCTAAATATTCTCCTTTCACAGGGCCTCCTGTGGGGCCTGCCAACTCTTCCTCCCAGGGATACCCAGCAGCTCAGCCTGGGCCTCAGACCTTCATTTTATCTCCACTGGGGAAGGTGGAGGAAACCAAGCCTTAGTTACTACTCTAACTAAGTGTCTACTGCACACACCAAATGCAGGATCAGGTTCTCGAACTCACTCACAGTAGGGACTTACCTGATTCCAGGTAGCAAAGTTGACTTTATCAGCTGCATTGAAGGCCATGATGTTATATTTTTTAGTTGTGTTTCTGGAACGGGAAAGAAAAGGCCCTGCTCAGTCCATCCTTCATTTAACAAACCCTCCCTGGCTCAGCAAGCCTGCTGACCCACAAAAGCCCTCAGGGGTTCCCCGTCTGTCAGGGAACAGATCCCCACTCTCCCAACCCCATGCTGAAGAAGAGCAGAAGGAGGCACAAAGATGTGGGGGAGCCCAGGATGTGGGAATAATAGGGAAGTCTGCCCTGGAGATGGGAAAGGGCAGGCAGGGAATACTTTCTGGAGGAGGAAATCCTGAAACTGGGTTTTAGAGGACCAACAAAAGGGTCACAACTGGGGAAAACGTATTCCTGCAGAGGGAATGCCAGGCCGGGAGGCTTCATTCTACTATTAATGTACTCATTCATTCATTCCTTCTGTTCAAAGCACAGGATGCCCCCAAAGAGGCCTCGGCTCAAGCCCAGCCCTGGCCCCAGGTCCCTGCTAGTTAGGAGGGAGAATCACAGCAGGTGCCTGCCAGGCCAAGAAGCTCAGGAAGGTTTGGTCCCTTCGAGAGGGAAGCGGGGAGAAGGCTCAGGGACTTACTTGGGAACTCGAACGACATACTCGGTTACGTTCTGGTTGCTGGGGCCCTGCGGGGAGAGCAGGAAGGACGGTGAGCAAGGGGTTTGCAGAGGCCGCCGCGGGAACCCCCGAACTCCGCCGCATACTCACGAGGGCCGCCATGGGAGACTATCGGTGGTTCGGGTCCGGTCCGCGCTCCTCAGCCCCGGGGAAGCCGCCCTCGCGATGTCGGCTCCCTGGCCCGGGTCTAGGGCCCCAAACCCGAGGAGCCACGGATCCCGGGAGCAGCTTCCCAGAAGCGGCGCTCAGTCGGCCGGCCGCCTTGGGGAACCACTCCGGCCACGTCTGCGCCTGCGCCTAACCTGGAAGCGAAACTCGGGCCGCGATGCGATGGTAACCTCCTCCGCCTCACGTTTCCTTCTCTCCAGAGAGAAGACCCCAGACCGAACCCGAACTAGAAAACACACCATCGGAGGCTCGCGCGCGGTCTCCCCCTTCTATATAGCGCGGTTACTTTAATCAGCCCCGTGGCCACGCCTCCCTTGACGTCACGACCGGACCCGCAGGACATCCTGGGAGGGGAGGGAGAAATGAGCCTTCCTCGCGCGCTCCCGGGCGCCTGACGCATGCGCCACTCCACTCCGGAAGTGAGTCCTAGGAGGCCGCGTCACCATAGCAACCGAGGCCTCTTCTGCTACTAGCGCTGCAGCTCTACCAGAGCCTCTTTGGGTTCATTTCCTCCTTCTGCCTTGGGGAGACTTCATCATCTCGCCAAATGATCAGGCCCTTGTGACGTTGAGCCGAGCTAGGAGGAATCAGGGCCTGGCTGGGGATGGGGCGCGACTCCCCCACGGGCCGCTGGTGGAATGGGTCTATGGAAGTCCAAGCTGCCCCAGATGGGCTGGGCCCTGAGACCCCAAGAGAAGGGTAACGTCACGGGGGTGGCTGGCTCACTGGGAGGGAAGGAAGGAGGCTGTGAAGGGCATGAGGGAAGTTCAGTTACCCCACACCCCAAGTCCAGTGTGCACACACACCCCACCCCCAACCCAGGATAGGAACACAACTGTTCATGCTCAAGGATCCGCGATGCTTTGATCCACTCAGGCACTTGCTGTGCGGGTTCTGGGCGCTCCACGGCGGATGCGTCAAACTAGCTCCCTGGGCCCCTGGAGATGACAGTGTACTGAAAGAGATAGTCCCAGAAAATGGCAGAACAAGGCTGTCACTGGGAAAGAGGAGCCCGCTCTGAGGGCTTGAGGGAGAGGGGAGGTTTAAGCTGGGCCCTGTGGGTTGCCTTGGGATCCACTAAACAAAGAGGAGGGAAGCGAGACACCAACATTGCATTATAAACGACTGCACCCCATGGTCATGCCTGGTAGCCGAGGACGTGCATTTACTCATCCCCCACTACTATATGTCAGGAACTGTGCCAACCAGTAGAAACATAAGGACCAGAAAGCCAGAAATCATCCTTGCCCTCATGGGGTACAGAAGCTGGCGGGAGAGACAGACAAGAACAAATAAACAGGCAAAATCATGCCTGTTCATTGCTGCTATGGAAGACGTGGGGCTCTGGGATGGAATGATGGGGCGGGAGGCTCTGAGTGAAAGCCTGATGGCTGCATTGTGACCCCATGGCCGTGGAGCAGGGACTTACTGTGCAGGGGGAGCAGCAAGAGAGGGATGAGTTTGACAAGTTCAAGGGACAGAAGAGTCCACTGGGGCTGGGCCAGGGTGGAGGGAGACGGTGGTGGTGTGGGATGGTCTGGCGGATGGACGAGTCCCTGCCCCGCTCTGAGCTTGTTTCAACTGGAAAATGGGATGGTAGATCATTGAGATTCTTTAAGGAGATGCTATGTGCAGAGGGCCTGGCCTGCTCAGGTTCACATCTGCTTCACAGTGACCCGTAGCAGCACTAAGGCATGCCGTGCCTGGATAAACCATTGGGCATGGCTGTGCAGCCCCAGACGCCATCCGAGGGCAAAAGCAGGTATGCCAGGAGACCCGTGTCCGGTGCCACTCACCCAAGGACACACACTGGGCTGTGGACACAGTCGCACCAGTGTGTACTGGCCCCTGCAGGCACCAAACCCTCTCCCCACCTCTTCCCTGGGCCCCCCAGACACCCTCAAGTCCCCCCTGATCATCTTCGTGATGGGCAGCCCAGGTTGTGGTAAGGGGACACAGTGCAAGAACATGGCGACCAAATATGGCTTCTGCCATGTGGGGCTGGGTCAGCTGCTGCAGGAGACCCAAGGCAGCGCCCAGCGAGGCTGGAAGATCTATGACATCATGCTGCGGGGGCCCCTGGTGCCCCTGGTAAGAGCTCACAGGCTCCAGGGGCAGAGGGAAGAAGAAGGGGGCACATTAAGAGGAGCTTCCCTGGAAGCCTCATAGACGGCTCCTGGCCTGGCCACTGTCTTGCTGTCCTGAGTCTCTGTGCCCTCCCCTGTCAAAAGGGGAGACCAGCTGGACCCACAGCAGGAGTCTGTAGCCAGAGTTGGGTGACGTCATTCCTATAGAGCACATGGAAAAGTGCCCAGCACTTCCCAAGCACTCTGTAAAGTTAGCTAGTATCTGTTCCTTTCATGATCTTGGGCTTCTCTATCACTGGCCCCTTCTGTACCTGTTTCCTCACCTGTGAAATGAAGGTCACCCCAGTACCCACCTGTAAGACAGTAGCGATAAGTAAATGAGACATCGCAAGGTTGGCACACGGTAGCCATTTGCCCAGTAGATGGGCTCCATGCATCAGAGTGGCCCCAGGGCCCCAGGGCAGACCCAGAATCCCAGGCCCCGGGCAGGACAGGTACCTGAAGTCCAGGCCGAGGAAGAGAACTTGATGAGGTGGCCATGTAGGTGAGGGACGCTGGGGCATTGAATCCACACCCCTTTCCTTCCCAGGACATCACCATAGACACAATCAGCAACACCTGTTATCTTGCCCAGAGAGCCGGGGCTTCCTCATCCATGGCTTCCGCAAGAGTTGAAGCAGACCAAAGATTTCGAGCACGTGGTGAGTGACCCTAGGCTGTGTGAATGTGTGGTGAGACGGGAAGCTACTTCTCCCTCCCCACTTTGGGTGGAGTCCAGACAGGGTGAGACTCGGGGGAGAGGAGATGGCGAGGAGACAATGGCGTTTTGTATTATCAAGAGACAGCCAGAAGCTTCTCGAACCTGGGGAGATAGCTGGTGTGTCGGCCGGGACAAAGTTAGCCTCATCTCTGGGCCATAAGGATGGAGTATGGTTATTCGTCCATCAGTGTATTTAACCAACTGTCCCCGAGTGGGCTGTTTGGGTTGGACGGCCCCGGTGGCCTCAGCGGAGCCGTGCCAGCAGGAGCGAGCCAGACTGCCTCTCTTCAGGGTTCTTCTGCATGCCCGCAGTCTGCCTTCACGAGAAGGCCCATCCACACACCTCGACAGCCACACACCTCAGCAGGAGCGCCTGGAAACGACCGAGCAGGGTAAGAGAAACTGCGGCAGGTGTCAGACTCCAGGCTTTTCCGGAACTTGCTGGGTTGGGTTGAAATGCCTTCCAAGAAGTCGCCCAGGACTGGGGCAGGTGGGGCCGTGCCCTTCGTCCGCACCTGCTTGGGAGCAACTGGAAATGACTCGCAGGGCAAATATTGGGCTCCCTCTCCTGGCCTGGGCGCTCTGAGGGCAAAGGCCGGGCTCACGAATCTCTGTCCTCATCAGCCCTGGGCTGGTGCCTGGCCTCCGGTAGGCCCCGGCCCTTGAGGCCAGCTCAGCAGATGCCACAAGATCTCCGAACAGAAACTGCACACTCCTGACCCTCAGGCCCCACGTGGCCCCTCGATGGGTTCGGTTTGGACTCTGCAGGTTTTTAAGACATTTTTTCTGAAGTAGTGGCCAACCTTCGAAACTCAGGAGATGCCACATCAAAACTCCCAGCTTCCCTTGCCGACGGCCTAACTTGGCAGGCACGGGTCCTGTGTGTGCCCATGGCAACAGCAGCATGAATGCATCTTGAGCTGTTCCTGAGCCCCGCGCTGTTTCTGACACCACACGGAGGAGCTCTGATCTTTCAGAACATTCCAGAAAAATGTTTCTTGTCCTGTCAGCCTCCTGCTTTTTTACAGAGGGATCAGGTGACTTGCCCGGGTTCACGCAATTTAGGTGGTGGACACCAGGCTTCCTTACGCCCCAGCAGCCGGTTCTGAAGCCTGGATTTTTAACCACGTCAGCCGGGGACCCCTGTGTACCTCGCGGTGGGCTCCCCGCTACAGCCATGGAGGGCTGCCTCCATTGTGAAGGCCGAGCGCCATCTACCACGTAGGACCGTGCTTATGGTGTGGTTTTAGGCCGAGAGGAACAGAACGCGCGCTTTCCTCTTGTGCTCGTGTGGCTGCCAGACGTGAAAAAAAATGCAAGAAACAGGGCTCTGTGTTAGGAGAGTGGATTTTCTTTTGTGGAGAATTTTCTAGATCTCTGCGAGCTGCCCAGCCCCAATGGCCTTTGAGGACCCTGTAGGCCCCCGCCTTAGGTCTGACCCGCCGTCCCCGGAGGCACCCAGCTAGGCCCTCACGCCCTCACCCTGCTGGGCTGCAGCGTCTGTTTTAGGGCGGTTTTTGATGTTGATATGGGTTTGGAGCCAGTGAGACTGGCCCTCAGGTCCCCACTCAGTCCCTTTCTCCACTGCGTGTGACTTTTACGCGACTAGGCCTCCAAGCCTGTGTCCTCATCTGTGAATGTGGACAGAAGTGCTAGTGGCATCTCCCTGATGTGGGGAGACGGGGAAGGCTGATTCCTGAGACAGTTTCCCGTCCCTTCCCAAGATTGCTTCAGTCCCCTGTGTGCCTCTCTGGGAACACAACTCCGGGGGGCCAAGGCCCCGGGGTGGGGGGGCTTATGTCAAATGAGCACACAGGGGCTCCCCACCGGGAAGCACTGTGCACAGGGGGCGGCGAGGAGGGCCAGATGGCCCCACGCAGCTCTCAGGAATATCATCAAGATTGGACTTGGTTGGAGCATCCGTGACCGGTCGTCCTGAAACACCCAGACACGGGAGGTTTCTCTGTGTTTCTCCCAAAAGTGCCACCTGCAGCAAAATGTCCCTGTCCACAGCAGATTTTTAAATAATTATGTATTTATTAAAACTTTTTGTCCGAGGCACCTGGGTGGCTCAGTCATTAAGCGTCTCCCTTCAGTTCAGGTCATGATCCCAGAGATCCGGGATCGAGCCCCACATCAGGCTCCCAACTTGGCAGGAAGCCTGCTTCTCCCTCTCTCACTCCCCCTGCCTGTGTTCCCTCTCTTGCTGTGCTTCTCTCTGTCAAATAAATAAAATCTTTAAAAAAAAAAAAAAAACTTTTTGTTCATCAGAGCCTCACAGGAAATTGTCCTATGCCCTCACTCAGTTTCCCCCAGGGGGTGACATCTTGTTCCGTGGTCATCCAGCATCATAAGCAGGCTGTCAGCATCGCTGTGTATTTGATTTTCCTTACCTCCGGAGCAAGTGGTGGTCTCTTTCCGTTTACTGAAGTGTCTCTCATTGCGCCCCTCCCCCGCCCTACTAAAAGTAGAAAAAGGCATTGGGTTCAAGGCCATGTCCTGAGTAACGGCACTGACCGTGATGGAGAGGCTGGTCTGTGCAAACTGACCCCGCGAAGCACCCAAGAGAATGAAAGTACCCACATCCTGTTCACCATCCTTGCCAGGAAGGGGAGGGGGGCTTGTGCACTTGTGTGTGCTAGGGCTCCAATCTTTGGTATCTCTCTGGTGCCACATTTCATACACGCACACAACTGGAACGATCGAAGGGATCCCCATGTCCCCAGATCAAACTATCATCCAGGTCTGGCCACACTTGCTTTATCCACGCCAAAACGTCTCGTCACCGCGCCTGGGGCCTCAGTCGGTTCAGCGTCATCAGACTCCCTGCTCAGTGGGCATCCTGCTTCTCCCTCTGCCTTTGCCCCTCCCCTCTGCTCGCCCTCTCTCTCTTTCAAATAAATAAATAAAATCTGAAAAAAAAAAAACACAAAAAAGTCTTGTTGCAATTGCCGACTGTGTGCTTTGAAGCAGATTCCAGGGCGCTCCCCCCCCCCAAGATGGTTAACATTCATGCCTCAAGACCAGTCGATGCCCAAGCCACCTCCGAGTTTCCCCAGTGTCTGAAGAGCGCCTATAAATCGGTAGTGTGTCTGCAGTCTTGCTTGGGATTCAGAGGCCATTGATGGAAACTTCTGTCAAGGGGCACACCACACTTAGCCGTCTCTCTCTCTTTTTAAGATTATTTATTTATTTATTTATTTGACAGAGAGAAACACAGCTAGAGAGGGAACACAAGCAGGAGGAGCGAAAGAGGGAGAAGCAGGCCTCCAGCGAGCAGGGAGCCCAATGCAGGGACTCCATCCTGGGACTCCAGGATCATGACCTGAGCCGAAGGCAGATGCCCAATGACTGAGCCACCCAGGCGCCCCTCTTTTTTTTTTTAAAGGTTTTATTTATTTGACAGAGAGATATAGTGAGAGAGGGAATGCAAGCAAGGGGGGTGGGAGAAGGAGAAGCAGGCTTCCTGCAGAGCAGGGAGCCTGATGCAGGACTCGATCCCAGAACTCATCATGACCTGAGCCGAAGGCAGACACTTAACGACTGAGCCCCCCAGGCGCCTCCTCTTAGCTGTCTCTTTGCCCTGGTTGGATTATCTCTTAAATGTGTTTGAGTGTGTTAGTTTGGAGGAGTTGGGCCCCTGGATGCTCACTGGGTCATAGGTGGTGGACTTGAGAGAGTGGGAAAAGAGAGTATGTTGTGCTGGCAATTCCGTGACATCTGTTCAGGTCTAACGATGTCTATCCGATTCTGTGACCTTCTGTGCTCCTCAGGTTTTGGGTCCTCCCCCCATGGTGGTAGATGAATCAGGGCGAACTCGGCATAGAGCACTGCGGCTCAGCACTTTTGCCTTGCTTAATTTCCACGATGCTCCCACATGCCCAAGGGCCACTCTCTTAGTGAGGGGTCCCTAATGGCTGGAACTGTGTCCCCCCAAATTTGTATGTGGAAGCCCTCGCCTCCAGGACCTCAGAATGTGACTGTGAGTGGAGAGAGGGTCTTTAAAGAGGTGAACAAGATTAAAGAGATTGCTAGGATGGCCCCCGATCCCATCTGACCGGTGTCCTTAACGAGAAGAGATTAGGACGTGGACACACACACAGAGGGAGGACACAGCGGAAAGCTGGCGTTGACAAGCCAAGGAGAGAAACCTCAGACGGAACTAGCCTGATTGACACCTTGATTTTTTTTTTTTTTAAGATTTATTTATTTATTTTGAGTGAGATTTTTCTCATACGGTCATTTTTTTCCACATTGATTAGCGGGAATTCTTCCCTAAAGAAGAAATCTCTTTCTTCATGGAGGGCTGTTGGAATCTCCTGAAATACAATTCCTAGCGGACAGGTGGATAGAAGCTTAATCCCTTCCTCAACGAAAGCCATTTTTCAGACTAACTTGATAGTGTTCTGGTTCCTGCTAATGGCGACGACAAGGTTCATCATTTTTGCTTTCCTTTGTTTTGTTGTCTCTCACCCCTAGGAACTCACGGGTCTTTGTCGCTGTTGTCTAGCGAGCTGTCACATTGGTGGCCAGGGGGCACCCTTTCTTGCTGACACAAGTGTCCTCTAGCCACCTTCACCTTCCCCACCCCTGCCCTCCGGATTTCTGGCTGACTTCCCACCTCTACCTTTCACACTTCCTGCTGAATCCTACAACTGGCCATGTCTTGAAGGAGCCCCCCCCTTTTTTTTTTAAGATTTTATTTTTTTATTTGACAGAGAGAAACACAGCGAGAGAGGGAACACAAGCAGGGGGAGTGAGAGAGGGACAAGCAGGCTTCCCGCCGAGCAGGGAGCCTGATGTGGGACTCGATCCCGGGTCTCCAGGATCATGACCTGAGCCGAAAGCAGTCACTTAACCAACTGAGCCACCCAGGCGCCCCAAAGGAGCCCTTTTTGAGTGGCATCCAGTCTGGGGGTCAGGGGTGCCTATTGCCACTCAGTTGTCATCATTTCCAGGCCTTTCCAGGGGATAGAGCTGGAAAACTCAAACTTGTGAAAGGGGGAAAAAAATCACAAGTTCAAACTGATGTTTCCAGTTCACCCCTACCATGACCATGCCTTCTTCTCTTTCCCTAAAACGCTGGACTCCTAAAACCATGAACATGGTCATTTGCATTATTCCATCAGTTGCAGAATAGTTTCCAAGGAATATACCCATATTACTAAGAATAAAATGACCGAAGGAAGTTTAAGATTCCCCTGCGGCTCTGATTTTCTTTATAATATTCCTCCCTGTGGATGTACATTAGAAACACCAAGTTGCCCAAAATAATTATTTTCTCTGCATCATTCTACATGACAATAACACTCAGTTGGGTACATTTGTTTCCGTTTGGTTTGAGATATTTAGGGATTGCTCTGTTAAATTTAACTTTTTGAATTTGCATATTACTTAATGATTCCAAAGTCAGAGCCACATAAAAAGGTATGCCGGAGAGAGCTTGTTTCCAGCCCTTTCCAGTCATTCCTGTCCGGCCCCAGCCCCCATAGGCAATCATTGTCATTAGTTTTGGGTTTGTCCTTTTGGGGTTTCTTTGTGCAAATATAAAGCAAGTGTGTGTGTGTGTGTGTGTGTGTGAGAGAGAGAGAGAGAGAGAGAGAGAGAGAGAGAGAGAGAGTGTTACCTTCCTTCTCACACAAAAACTAACATTCTGTATACACTTGTCTTCATTTTTTTTTTTTTAACTTTACAGCATATCCTGCCTCTCTCTGGGCCTCGAAGACTTCCTGTTTCCCCTTCTGTCCCATGCTGTGACCCTGCCATCGTTTATCCAGCTGTTCCCTCAGAGACAATGACTTGTGGAACAACACTGATCAGTAGACAAGCTGCTGGCACTAAATAACCTCTGTGTGGCATTTTGTATTTTTTGCTGGTATCTTTCGGACAGATCCTTCGGAGCGGGTTTGTCTGATTAAGGGCGGCGTGTGGACCATCGTGCTAGCGCCACCACGGTCTTTATTTTGCATTGCCACCAATATACCCACACCAGCCAAGGGCGCCGCCAGACTTTTGATTGTTCATCACCTGGCTTAGGTGTGAAATGGTGTCTTGGGGTAGTTGAAAGTGGGCGTTTTTCTTACTATGAGTGAGGTTGAACATCTGCCTCCACGTTTAATGGCCATTTTTATTTCTTCTGTGCGCTCTTTGTATCTTTAGCTTTATTTATATTCTGACAGATTGTTGGTCTCTTCTTGATTTTGAGGAACTCTTTATATATTAGGGCGATTAGCCCTTTGTGGTATGGGTTGCAAACATTTTCCTCCTACTTTATCAGTTACCTTTTGACTTTGCTTTATGGTATCTTTTTATCCTGCAAAAAGTTGTGTTTTGTTTTATGTGGTTTTTTTTTTTAATATTTTATTTATTTGACAGAGAGAAACAGCCAGAGAGGGAACACAAGCAGGGGGAGTGAGAGAGGGAGAAGCAGGCTTCCCGCCGAGCAGGGAGCCCGATGTGGGACTCGATCCCGGGTCTCCGGGACCATGACCTGAGCCGAAGGCAGTGGCTTAACCAACTGAGCCACCCAGGCGTCCCTTTTTTTAAAATTTTTAATCAGATTTATCATATTTTGTCATTTCTTCTGGATTTTAAGATCATTCCCCACCCCTACCCCCCATCCTAGGCTTATAAGGGAATCTACTCCTGGTTTATTTAGCAGTTGTGTGAACTAATTTCTTACATTGATATCTCTGATCCATTTGGGACTTACCGTTTTTGGAATGATGTAAGGGTTCAATCTGACCTTTTTCCAAATCGTGATCTTTTGTTCCAGATCATCTAGTTGAAAGGTTGTCCTTTCTCCATTATTTGGCATGCGACCCGTACCATGTAACTTTCAATATTCACTTGGGTTGGTTTCTGGATGTTACTCTGTCCCAGGGGTCGTCCCCCTGCTATTTTAGTTATGGCAGACTTATTAGGCTTCATCTATTAAGGTTCAGTATCTCCTCTCCCACCCCCATCATCCCTTGGTTTTCTTTGCCTAGATTCTCCTGGGCATCACTGCTTGTTTTTGTATACGAATGTTAGTGTCAACCAATTCAACTAAAAAATATGTTATCATGCTGAAATTATAAATTAATTTAGGAACTCTCACATTTATGATGTGGTCTTCCTATCCAGGCACATTTCTTTCTTTTGTTCAAGTCTCCTTTGAGTTATTTGGGGGTCATCTTATCTAAGTTTTCCTTAAAGATCATCCTTAAGATTGCACATTTTTGGAGAAGTTTTGCTTGAGCATTTTATACTTCATTTTGTTCCTGTTCTAAACGGGGCCTTCTTTTCTGTAACTGGTGATTTTGTGAACATGTAGGCTACTGACCTCTGTTAATGCAATATCCTTTTATTTTTAGGAAATATTTTATCAAATTTTCTGAAGGCTATATTGGTTTATCTATTGATTTTCTTGAGTTTCCCAGAAATATAATTCACATCACCTGCAAACAGACATGGTTCTACCTCCCTTCTTTCA
The DNA here is from genome assembly GCA_004023965.1 of Spilogale gracilis. Classification (NCBI taxonomy): domain Eukaryota; kingdom Metazoa; phylum Chordata; class Mammalia; order Carnivora; family Mephitidae; genus Spilogale; species Spilogale gracilis. The sequence goes on along the minus strand of PITA01003676.1, from coordinate 86,875 downwards.
AATTCAGGTTTCTCAATCAAAGTGATTAATCTCATTAGCTCATCTTCTCATACCTTACTAAGTCATAGGAGCAAGTGTAGGTGATTTTGTCTTGTTCCCAACTTCAGTGGGAAAGCAAATTTCCATAAAGATGCCGGCTGAAGATATTTATCAACTCCTAGCCTCTTTAAAAATCAGGAATGCATGCTCGATTTTGTTAATTGCCCTTTCTGTGTTTATGAGGATCATATGCCTTTTTCCTCAGAGGTTAGTACAATTAAACTGTATTGAACCATCCTTGCTTTCCTGGAATGAATCCCAGTTGGTTGCAATTTTTTGTTTTTAATGCATCATTGAAGTCTATTTTACAAGGAAATTCTGGAGGAACCTATAGGAGGTAGAGCTCACAGTGGGCAGCCATGGAGATGAAGGTCTCCTTGAGAACAGTCGGAGGGCAGAGCCATGGGATGGGTAGTGATGAGCTGGGGCGTCTTGTACCTTACCCAGTGGAAGTATCTGGACTGCTCAAATCCATCTCAGAAAGAATATTTCAATCCAAATATCCATCAGCCTAGAACTAGGTTATGGTACATCCATACAGCAGAATACTATAACAACCGAGACCTCTTTATGTGCCAATATGGAATCATCTCCAGTTAAACTGAGTGAAGGCAAAGGCAAATCAGTATCTTCACCACTTGTATAAAGAAAGGGGAAAAAAGACATGGACCCTATTTGCTTTTACAGTATATGCCTAAATTAGGGGTGCCTGGGTGGCTTGGTCGATTAAGTGGCTGCCTTCAGCTCAGGTCATGATCTGAAGCCTGACTGGGTTCCCTCTGCGGGCCGCTCTGCCTACGTGCGCTCTCTAGCAAATAAATAAATAGACTTAAAAAAAAAATAAAAATAAAATAGTAGGTAACTCCAGGAAGGAGCTGCTTCCAGGGAAGGTGAAACTGGGTGGCTGGGGATGGTGAGGAAGTCGTCACTCTTCCCTGTTAGTGTTGTTTACTTAACAGCTCTGCCAAGGTCCTTCTATCTCAAAAAATAAACAGATACACACTTACTCGGAGCTAAAAAACCAGACAAACTCAGGGGGCCCGCACAATTTCAGACTTGGATCTCAGGGTAGGGGTTCAGGGAGCCACTACACCTAGCCTCTTCCTCACCCAGTCCCCTTTGCAGGTGCCCAGATGAGCCGGGCCCCAGACACCGTCATTGTGTTTGACTGCTCCACGGATACAACGGGCCGGAGAGCACTGCGCCGGGGCCACATGGAGCACGGGGCAGATGACTGAGTTGGCCGTCCGCCAGTGCCTGGAGACATACTGCACGCTATGTGAGCCAGTCTTGATCTTCTATCAGTAGGTACTCCCTGCTTGCCACTCACCTCCCCCCCTACCAGCTCCCCAGGGTACAAGTCAGGGGTCATGCTTTGGCCCACAGCCTGACCCACTCTGGGCCGGTTTCCCCACTGTGAATACTGGGAAACTGGGGAAATTCCATTTCTTCCATTGGGTAGTAGGGGTACAGGCCATATGGGCAGTTATGACCCTTAAGGTCTAAACAGAATGACTGTCTCCAAAACTACAACATTAAATATATTTTAGAATACAAAACTACAAAACATAAGGTTAGGACAACTGGTTAACCACAGCTCAAGTCCAAACATACACATTCCCCAGAGGGAAAGTAGGGTTATCTTAATTCTTAAAAAGTGACCCATCTATGAAGACCTAAAACTTTGGTGGTGTCCCCATTTCCGGCTGAAGGCAGGAGTGGAAAAGGACGGTGTCCTATCTAACTAGCTTTGACCAGTGAGGCTGGGATGGGAGGCTGGGGGCCAGCGGGGAGGCAATCTCCCACACCGTCCGCCCTCCTATGGCCTGCTCCAAGGGACAATACCCCTGGCCAGCTGTTAGCGACCTGTAACCAACACTGTGTTGCAGCCTTCCTGACCCATCTCCTTCTTCCCTCACTTGGATGGCCTAGGAATTGCACCTCCTGATTTTTTGTCTGCACTTTAGGCCTGATAACCTGCTTCCCCCTTGTGGGGGACGTGGAGGACCCCCTCACTGCTCTGACTCAGAAATGACCTTTGGCTCCTCTCCTCTAGATCCTGGCAGAAGCAGCTCCCAAAAACATTTCTGCCAAGTGCTGCTCCGTCACTGAAGATGTGCCATGATGCGAGGGGCTGGGGGCTCGGCCTTTGCCCTCATCCCAGAACCCACATAGGGCTGAGAAGGGGTGCAGTGCCTGTGAGGTAAGGTATCAGGCGCCAGCAGGCCAGGCTTTGACGTGAGCTCACCTCCCTTGAGATCGTAAACTGACAAGCCCTTTCTGGGCCCTGGCACCACAGGGGTGGGCTAATTGGGGGCCACCCACGGAAACAGGTTCCTAACGCATCTGGACAAGGCCCAGGGGTGGGGGGTGGGGGGCCACGAGCTGTTGTGGGCTCCTGCTTGGCACTGCCCTTCGAGCCTGTGGGCCCACGCTTCGGAACACGAAAACTGGTCTGTGTTAAGTGTTCAACCAAAAGAATACTCCAGCCATATAGCAGGCCTCAAGATGATTGCCCCTAGGCCAGACAGCTCAGATGGCCCCTCAGTTCACCCCCCCCCCCCGATCTCCTGTCCCCACCCTCCAGAAGCCACAGCCTCCCACCCAGCCATCAGAACTGGTGTCGTTTTCTCACAAGCATGGCTTCCAACTCGAGGTCCTTGGACAGACTAGGCCCTGCCAGGTGCGCATCAAAGCCTGTGTGCCTCCCAGGAGGTATACACGGCGGCGGGTGTGCTGTGGTGACAGGCTGCATCCATGGAAACACCTGTCCCCAGAGACTCTCTCGGGTGTCCTGCTCCCCATGTTCCCAGAGGGAAAAATGGGATGAGGGAAGACTACTTCACTGGGGCTCAACCTGCTATTCCCCTTTCTGCAGGGCAACACCAGAGGAGCAGTCTTTGGGGGGCCCGGGCCCCATTGGTTTCGGCCAACCCTCGTTCCTCTTCAACTTGTTTCCTCTATAAACACAACTGCGGCCAGCACGCAGTTTTTAAACAAAAAGCACTTTATTTAACGAAAAAAAAAAAAGAAAAAAAAAAAAGGGGTGGGGGGGGAGTTAGGAAAGCACAATGTGCCTGCAGAAAACTATTTTTTCTTATAATTCTTTTTCTTTAAAAAAAAAAAAAAAGGAAGGAAGGAAAGAAAAAACACAACACAAAGTCTGTAATTTCCAATCACCATTATCAGGCTTTTACAACATCTATAAAGAACAAACAAACATCTGCTTCAAAACTCTACAGGGGGTGGGGAGAGGAGGGAAAAAGAGAAAGAGAGAGGGGGGGATAGGTAGGGAGAGAGGGAGGGAGAGAGAGGGAGAGAGAGACGGCACCCAGCAGACACGGGGAGGTTTTGTTATCATTTATTTGTGAAGTTAAAAACGAGCGATAAAAAGTAAAAACTGCCATACAATTTTTTGTTTTGTTCTCAATTTTTTTCAGTTTCAATGTCCTCTTGAACAGTTGAAACCCAAGACCAGTCCTGGGATGGGGGCGGGAGGGGCTGCAGGGGAGCAGAGCGAGGCAGCGGGGAGGAGGAGAGAGGAGGAGCAGAGGCCGAGGGGCTTGACTGGGGGGAGGGAGGAGGGCCTGCGAGAGCAGCACCTGGTCCAAGGAATGTTCCAACTCTAACTAAAAAAAAGAAATAGCAAGAGTGACTTTTTTTTCCTTTTTAAAAGTTTATTTTAAAAACATGAAGAGGGCCAAGGGTGGAAAGAAGAAAATGAATTGCTTTCCCCTGAAAGAGGCAGTTTCAGGAAGGGATAGAGATTTTTATATATATATATATAATTTTATAGGTTTTGTTTGCTTTTTGTTTTTTATATTTAAAATTTTTTTTTTTTTGGCAGAGATTTAATTCTATTTGCTATGGCTGGCTCAACATGAAGGATCCCAATTTTGAAAGAAAAAAGCATGAGACACACAGAATGAGCGAGAGAGTGAGAGCCCAGCATCGCCCAAGGCCGTGACCTCCAAGCCACTCACAGTGAGGGCTCCCCCAGCACCCCCCACGGCAGCCATCGCTCTCTCGTCAAACAAACAAGGAAGAAAAGGAACAACAACAAAAAAAAGCCCCCAAACAGAACAAAATGGAAAAAAAATAAAAGATTTTCACAGATGAAGAAGTTCACATTCATTCGATTCATTGAGCCTGCGGAGAGGGAAGAGATAGGAATTGGTCACTACGGGGAGGGGAGGAAGGGGCAGAAGACTGGGGGGATGGTGGCAAGGAGGGGGCCAGGAAGCCCCTCTCCTGAGCCTGTGGCGAGCTCAGGCCAGAACGATGTGTTTGTAACTGTCTTGTCAAGTGCTCTGGGGGGACTCAGCTGAAGTCAGATTGGCTCCTTGATGGAGGAGGAGGAGAAAGAGTGACATGAAGACCAGGAGGAGAGAAGCGGGGCCGTAGAGGCAGAGCAGGGAGAGAGGGGGAGAAGCACGGTCAGGGTCTGGGAGGGAGGAGGGGTGCCCTCTGTCTTCGGGAAGGCAGGTGCTCCGGCGCATCACAACATGACAATCTCAGAGATCACGGTGTCCCCACAACACCCCTGTGAGGTAGGTTGGAAGGTGGCGGCGATCGTCATGCCCACTTCACAGACAAAACCGGGACACAGAGGCAGGCGCGAGAGCAGAGGAGGCGGAGCCCAGGCGGGGCGAGAGGGGCCCTGGGGTCGGCCCCCTTGGCAAGCTCCCCAAGTCCCACCAGAGCCAGGGCTGACCCACGCTGGGGCCGCCTGCAACACACAGTCACTTGGACATGGGGAAAAGATCGTGGGGTTAAAAATAAAAGAATGCAAAGAACAAAACCCAAAAAAGTATAATGTAGAGAGGGGAAAACACATCCGTTTTCTTCCCAAGTGGCCAGATTTTGAGTGAGCGAGTTAGCAGCCAGGATGGCGACCAAAGTCTGTGCTGCTGGCCTGCCCCCCACCCCCAGGACTACCCACCAGTTCAACAGTTCGACCTTGTATTTGTTTCGCGCTCTCCCCCAGCATCGCGACAGCGTGACACAGGAACAAGCGGGCCGGCGCAGGGAGGCCTCTTCATTTAACCTCTGGACCCAGCGCACACTTCCCCAGCTCGTGGGGACTCCCGGAGACCTCTGGCCACACGGCCCCCGCTGCAGGCATCAAGGACACACCCCGCAGGGGAAGGGATTTCCGGCGCTACCCACTAAGGCAGGATGGACGGTGGCCGGGGGTTGGAAGGAAAAAGGAGGAGGAGGAGGGTGGCAATTCCCACTTGCCTGCTGCTGTCCCTGCTGTGTGGGTGGAGGCTGGGGGCCGCCAGGACCAGGAGTCTGTCCGTAGTAAGCGGCTTGCTGTCTGTAATATTCGGCCCAGGCGGCACTGTAATCTGGCTGGGAGCCTGGGGGCGCTCCGGGACCCCCTCCAGTGGCCACTTGAGCTGCGGGGAAGCAGAGTCACAGTGAGTGAGCATGGCTGGGGATTAGAGGGCCTGGGCCTGGTCCTGCCCCTGCCCTGCGGCCCCAGCGGCTCACCCTGCTTCTTGTAGTACTCCTCCCAGGCCTTCGTGTAGTCCTGCTGCGGGGGTGCCCCGGGCTGCTGGGGCTGCTGGCCTGCAGGAGAAAGGCCTCGAGAACTCAGAGGATGGCACAGGGATGCAGCTGCTCCTCGCCAGCCTCTGGCTTGCCTGAGCCCCTGTGCCAGCCCACACACTCACCGATCTTTTTGTAATACTCTTCCCAGGCCTTAGTGTAGTCCGACTGGCCAGTGGGTGGGGGCTGAGGGGGCTCGCCCTGGGCAGGGGGGGCCGCGGGGGCCGGAGCAGGGCCGGGCACAGGGCCTGGGGGCTGCTGGTAGTAGTGTGAGTAGTAGGCGGCCCAGGCGGCATTGGGGTCTGCAGCGGCTGCAGCTTTATCTGTAAGAAGGGGGGCGGGCTGAAGGGCAGTACAGGAAGCCAGCCCCACCCTCCCCACCCAGACACCCAAACCCTGTCCTGCACCACACTTAGGCAGCCGTACTTACTTGGGTCATGAGGAGCAGGAGGTTGCCACTGGGGGTAGGTATTGCCCCAGCCCTGGGGTGGGTACTGATGAGGAGGGGGGCCTCCCGCACTGCAGGACAAAAAAGACAGGACAAGTTAGCTGGGGTCACTCCTCCATGGGGGCAGGGATGGCTGGTAGGAAGGAGACCCAGGTCTAGACCACTGCTTATACTCAGTCATAGGCCCCTCGCCCAGGAAAAAGTGAGATGAACAATGCCAAAGAACACAAACTCTGTTGGCTTAAAGATGTCCAAGCCCCTGAATTCAATATACACGGGTTTAACTATTAGGTGGGAAGCTAGAATCAACACCTGTGACACCTGTTTAAAAATGGCATCACATGGGTGCCTGAGGGGCTCAGTCGTTAAGCTTCTGCCTTAGGCTCAGGTCATGATCCCAGGGTCCTGGGATAGAACCCCGCATCGGGCTCCCAGCTCAGTGGGAAGCCTGCTTCTCCCTCTCCCACTCCCCTTGCTTGTGTTCCCTCTCTTGCTATCAAATAAATATATAAAATCTTAAAAAAAAAACACACAAAAAATGAAAGTGACGTCTGTAACGCAGAGGCTGGGCTGGATCGAGTCTGGACCGGGGAAATCAGAACTTCTCTTTGGTGGTGAATGATAATGCGGCCCGCTGCCCTTCTTGCCAGCACAGCACCCCGCTGCCCTTCTTCCCTTCTTGCCAGCACAGCACCCCATGTCCTAAATCCCAGGAAGCTGAGAGAAATACTTACTGCGGGGGAGCCCCAGGTGGCCCCTGATTGAAAGGCCCAGGGTTGAAGGGCCCCATGGGGCCTGCAGGGCCTGGTCCCCCTGGACCTGGTCCAACTGGGCAGAGGGGACCCTGGAGAAAGGAGAAGCAAAGTTGGTTGCGGGGGAAGGAGACAGGAGATGGGTCCGGTTTCCAAGAACCCCTCCCTGAGCCTACCTCAATCTTTTCCTCAATGAGCTGCTTAGCGTGGTCAATCTGCTGGGGTGAGCCCCGGATGATGAACAACTTGAAGTTGGGGTCCCCGTTGGGCGGCAGCTGCCGAGAGATCTCCACGAAGGCGCCTGTCTGCTGGTTTATGGCTTTCACGTTCTCACCACCTGTGGGGAGCCACAGGCAGTGAAGAGAAGGTGGGGCACCGGGAGGGGACTGAGGAACAGAATGCAGATGGCCTACTCACCTCTGCCGATGACCAGCCCACACTTGTGAGTGGGGATGGAGAAGGTCATCTCTCCACCAGGAGGGCCCCAGTTGCCTTGGCCCCTTCCTCGTCCCCGGCCCCCCGGAGGCATGCCAGGACCCCCTGGTGGGCCCGGGGGACCACTCTGCAAGACAGGGAGGGGACAGAGAGTGAACGCAGAAAGCTGGCCTGGCGCCTGGACTTCCCCTGTAGAACCAGCCATGTCCCCCTCCGTCCTCACCAGCCGTTGGCAGCACAGCCTGAAGCCACCTACCCTGAGGCTCTGGAGGAGATCATTGATGATCCGCGCCGCATGCTCACACCGATCTGGGGGCCCCATTATGTGAGCTATCTTCTCAGGACCTGTCCCATCATCTGAAGCCAGCATCCAGAGAACAGAGATGGATTTTACAGAAAAGCACAACACCAAACCCCCATAACACCGCCTCTGCTAGGTAGACACCACGCCCAGCCAGGTGTCAGAAATATCTCAAAGTGCCGCTCATCTCACTCCATGTACTGAGGAGCGGGGGGCTGGGGGGTGCGGGTGGGCCAGGCTTCCAGAGAAGAAAACCGACCAACTAGGACAGGGTGGCAGCTGAGGCTTCTTCCGGCACTTGGCACCCCCAGAACAGATGCATTTTATGAAACTAAGAATGACAATAAACCTCAGAAAAGCAACAGAGAGGTCCTTCCTCCCCACGGGCCTGCCACTTGGGGGACGCTTACTGAGGGTTGGCAGTAGCCCAGAGTTGGGACAAAGTGATCTGATCCAGTCCAGGCTGCCTTGTCAGGATGGGCCATTCGGTGGGGGAGAGGAAAGGAAGAAATCTGATGACGGGAAGACATTCCATTTGAACTTAGAAAGCCTGCCCTTCTCGAACTCTGTCACATGGCTCTCTCATAAAGGAGGGGAACAAGGGACGTCCTGTTGGCTAGGAGTAATGAGGTACCGTAAAGAGATTCAACGGGCCCCCTGGTGCCAGGCTCTCTACAGTGGAGCCTTAGAGCGATCCTGAGTACAGAACAGGAAGACACCCCCCACCCAGCTTATCTTTTCAGCCAGGCCCCGGACCTTGCTTAAACTGTATCCGCACACCAGCATCATTCTGGATCTTCTTGATCATTTCTCCACTCCGGCCAATGACCACCCCGACAGAATGTCTAGGCACTGGCACCTGAAGCGAGAGGGACGTGGAAGGGTCAGCTAAGTCTTGTCCCTGCAGCTCTGGTACCCTCTGCCCACCAGAGGCGTGAACACACCCACTCCATGCCCCCCACTACTATGGGAGGCCTGCACTCACATCGATGCCCCCGCCAATCCGGGATCCGTACTCGTTCCGGTCCCCAAAGCCACCCTGGTCACGCTCCCGGAGGATGTCCATCACCATCTCACAGGCTTGCTACAAACACACAGGGCATGGTGTGCACAGGGCAAGCCCCCCAGTGCTGTTCCCCCAGCCTCCCACACCCCAATGACTCAGGGACCTAAGCTGAGTCCACTGCAGAGCCCTGCTGAGCGCCTGACCTGCCCCTGAGAGGGAGGGGTGGCCAGCAACCCCATTCTCCAGATAAGAAACTAAACGTTCAGAGTTCAGGCTTCTTGCTCGTGCCACGTGCTGGGAGTGAGAACTCAGTATGAGAGTGAGAGTCCTGCACTGACTTCAAGTGAATGCTCTTGAAAACCTCCCCCTTTCACTCAAATCTCCAGCCCTACCTGTTGCTCACTTCTCCAGACAACCCGTCACCCCCAGGGGTCTCACCTGCACTTTGTAAGGATCCCCAATGATGCGGAGAGGCTTGTCCACATTCGTATTCTGGGAGCCATCTTGAATTAAAATCATCTTCACTCCAGCTCGCTCCTTTACAACCAATGCGGACAGTCAGTGCCAGGCTTGCAAAGGACTTTCTGGGACTAGTGCACGCAGGGGGCAGGTGTGATCATAAAGGGTAAGAGGCTCTGCCAAAGCAGTCGGTGGGGTGTGCACACGCAGACGCAGGAAGGAGACTTTCCTGGGACAGGAGGAGCTTCTGTCCTCCATCCCACCCCTCACCTGCAGCTGCTTAATTGTCTCCCCGCCTTTGCCGATGACCAGGCCAGCCTTCCCTGCGGGGATCATGATCTCCTGCACAGTGCCATTCTGGCCACCATTGGCATTGTCGTGGAACTGTCCTGGGGGCCCCCCACGACCCCGAGAGACAATGTCATCCAGCATCATCTTCGCTTTCCTGGGAAGGGGAAGAGCGGGGTTCAGACACTTGAAAGAGAACTGGTCTGCAAGCCCCATCCAGCTCAAAGGGAAGAAGGTGACTCCAACACGTGTGTCTGACAGACGATGAGGAAGAGGGTCCGTCCCTGGGGCTGGGGCTATTCAGGTGGTTTTCCCGGGTCTTGAAGTCGGGGCAATCAAAGCATCAGTACAGCGCCCTGGCAGGGGCAAGGGTTGAGGGACTGGGCAGTCGCCCCCAACTTTCCAAAGGATGGAGAGAGCTTCTGCTTGCTCCCCTCATCAAAACGACAGGCCCCGCCAAGGGACTTACTGGACAGATTCTGGGGCTCCTGTCAAGGACACACTGCGCTCGGGTAGGCCGCCGCTGTCTGCAGAGAAGAGAGAGGGTCAATGCCTCCCGGGTCCACTGACACTAGAGAAAGGCTTTTTCACAGACAAGGAAACTTGCCCAACAACAGCTGCTTGTGCTACCACGAGCAGCCTAGCAAATCGCTACCTCGTCAGACACCTGCAAGGCTGCTCCATGCAGGACCAAGACTGGGAAGCCCCAAGTCCAGTCAAGAAGGCAGAACGTTTAGGGGAAGAGGATGAGGTGGAAAGTGAGGTCCTAAAACTAGGCCACTCCTGCCACCCTCTCCACAGTCTACAAACTTCACTGCGGTAAGCAAGCCGGTCCTCAGAAACCCCTGGCCAGCAGGCATGTGCTGCTGAGCAGCCAGACCGGGTTTAAATCCAGGCCGGGTGTCAAAGCCATTCCTCTGAATGCATCTCCCTGCCTCACACATTCCCACTGGCTTCCTATTGGCTATTTACTTCAGAGAGTGACTTAACTAACAGTTTAGAGCAAGATGCAGAAAAAACTTCCCATATCCAATCTCGGATCTCCCACCTTGGCCTTTCCCCCAGCTATAAAGCAAAAGAAACACAAGTTGGAGCTACACTGCAAGGCGCCAGGCTGTACTGAGCCTGACACACAGAAAGCACTCAGTAAACACCAACCTATCTCACTTCTGCCCAGTCAGGTGATAAAAAAAGAACAAGGAGCCCAGCCCAGCCCTATGCCCATTCTGACACAAATGTGGTCTCATACCTGGAGAGATCTGGACTTTGCAGCCTGAGTCCTGCTGGATTTTATTAATCTGTTCACCTCCTCTGCCAATGACTAGGTGGAGAAAAAGGGAAAAAAAATATCAGAAATTGATGAGGGTACCCCAGCACTGAAAAGACTGTGTGGCAGGGGTTCCCGGCCCTCCTGAGAGTCCCACTTGCCTCCCCACCTAGAGAGAACAGGTAAGAGCAGAGTACAGGAGGCCCTCTCACACCAAAAGCTCCTGGGCCAGCAGGGGCTCCCCACAGTGACCCACACTCACTTAGTCCCACCATGCCATCTGGGACCCTGTACTCTTCTGTCATTGAAGTCCTGTAAAAAAAGACAGAGTCAGTCTCAAGTAAGAAACAATACAGTGTCTTCAGGAAAAAAGGCCCCTCAAAGCCAAAGCCCCTAACTTGTGGGGCCCTTGGAGTTACTGGCCTCTCTCTGCCCATGCTTCCCACCACATCTGGACCAAGACCCCACAGGCCTAAGCGGAGTCTGACAAGAGCACAGGGTTCCCTCTCCCCACATCAAGCCACTCAACCACTCGAGGCCTCAGATTCCCCCTCAGGATATAAGAGAGGCTTGGTCGGGGTCAACACGGCCCCTGAACTAGTAGTGCTCCCACCAGCTTAGGGCAAGAGTAAGCGCTTGGATGCTTTTACACAATTCTAAATCTTTTTTTTTTTTTTTTTAAAGACTTTATTATTTATTTGACAGAGAGATCACAAGTAGGCAGAGAGGCAGGCAGAGAGAGGGGCAGAGAGAGAGGAGGAAGCAGGCTCCCTGCTGAGCAGAGAGCCCAATGCCGGCCACTATCCCAGGACCCTGAGATCATGACCTAAGTCAAAGGCAGAGGCTTAACCCACTGAGCCACCTAGGCGTCCTTAAACAATTCTAATAATCATTTCAGGTCTCTTTACTTAAAAAAAAAAAAAAAAAAAAAGG
>PITA01003676.1:0-75294 GCA_004023965.1 Spilogale gracilis | reverse complement strand
CAGGCAAGCGCAGGAACAAAGGCAGCTCCTCTGCCTCCTGGACTTCTCTTGTGGCCAAGCAAGCAGTGGGGACAAGGTCCAAAACGGTGCAACCCCCAGACACAACTCTCCCCCAGCTTAGCAAAAAAGGCCAGAGATAGCTGACAAAACAAGGAAACCAGTGTTCTCCAAATCACAACTTACCTGGGGGGAGGATGGATGGGTCCAAGTTGAGAACTGATGGCTGCAGAGAGAAAATTCAAAGCGAAGGTTGGCCTGGCTCCTCTTTGGGCCCCTGAACACTGCTGGCCCCCATGTACTCCTGCCTGCATGAGGGCTGCCTGGCACTTATTACAGTGCTTCTGAGCCTTCCTGAGCACTTGAGTGTGACAAACCCACCTCACATCTGACTGTCTCTGCCTCAATCTCCAGAGGGCTCTGGAACCCCTAAAGCTCATGGACTCCAGATGATAAGCACCTAGAGCCTCCATAAAGGACAGGTGCCATCTGCTTAGAGCTTCTAGCTCCCAAGTCCTAAAAACCTCTTAAGACCCTGAAGCTTCCCTCTGCCTGCATCATCCAATGGACTTACAGTCTCCCTGGGAAGCCAGTTTCTTGCTCTCCGGTTGGTCTGTGAAAGAGAGAGGATGTCAGATGCTGCACCCACCCACCCACAGCTGCCTCAAATCTGACGCTGGTGCCACACGGCCTGGCAAACAACCCCCCTCCCCCACCCCCAATATCAGAGCTAAGACAGGAGAGTAGTAGCCAGGACCAACTCCGGAGGGGGGCCAGACTTCCATCAGTCCCACCAGCACTTAAGAGTAAAAATGTCCTTTCTAACAGGAACAGTGATGGTGGCATTTGAGTCCTGGGTGAGGGAGGGCCCAGGTGTACGTCTGGTTTTGGCTGATCCCCACACTGATCATACTGGCCACATGGGTAGTGTTGCATACCCTGGAACCAGCCAAACTGCACTTATGTGGGGCCTCAACAAAACCACGAACATTTCCCAAACCTACCAGAAGGGGAGGAACAATCTTGGGAACTTACTACTTGGACCTAGTCACAATCAATGTGCTCTTGTCAGCCACCTGATACCCCAGAATGGCAGCCCAAACAAAAAGAATGAACAAAGCTGGGATTGCTGAGGTTTTAAAAAACCAAATGGCAGTGAGCTTCCCCCTGACACCTCACTCTACCCTCAGGCCTTCTTCCCAGCAGGTAGCTAGTTACCTCCATCTTCTAACTGCCTCTTTTGGCCCCCAAAACCAAAATCAGGAGTGCTGTTGTTCACTGTGGTAGCAGCGTCGCCTCCAATTTTGGCTGCAATCTAGAAACAAAATCGTAAGCACAGAAGGTTACCACCACAACCAACCCTCCCCGGTGCTCACATCAACTTGTCAGAACCTACTCGACGGCTGCAGCATTCAAAAGTCATCCAGAAATTTCAAAACTCCCTTTCGAGATGGGATCTGCGCTTGCGTTGTTTACAACTGGACCACAATCTACATTGATTTGCTCTCAGGAGGGTCCTCAGGTTGCCTTCACGAGGGAGGCAGAAAATGTGACTGCAGCCGGCTTTTCTGAGATGGCAAAGTGCACACCTTTCCTTTATCTCCCTCACCCTCAAAATCTTCGCATTTATTGGACAAATTTTAGGAAAGTTTTTGCTGAAAGGGATCAGAAATCTTCATTCCACCAAAACAAAAGACTCTTTTTGAGAACACAGGTTACATATCAGCCATGTGAGGAGCAACTTACCCCAATCCGCAAATTAAAGACCAGAGTCCATTTGTGGGATTATTCCAAGTTTTCCAAAGATACACAAACCATGAGCTAAGGATCTATCTTTCCACCTCTCCCAGTTTTTTTTCATTGACTACTTGGAGCCACAGCTCTTGGGATGAGGCTTTTTCCCACCCCAGCAAACAGCATCAACTTGCCTGGTTACAACTGCTTCTGCATCAAGGTAGCTGGGCGGGCAACTAGATCAAGTGCGGGGTCAGAACTGTATCCCGCTCCATAGGTGAGAAAGCCACAGACCACAATGGGTGGGGAACAGGGCGTTCACCTAACGGGTCCTCCCACTCTGCCCTAGAGGCACCGGAACAACCCCGGGAAAGCACTAGATCCCGAAGGCACTCAGCTTCCTGAAAGGACAGCAAAGTTCTCCCATTCTACAGGCCTCCTGCCCTCCAGGACGTGGGGAGGCCGCAAAAGCAGCTGACGAGGTCAGTCACAACGGCAGGAGACACCTCCATGTTATTATCATCACACCTCAAAACACAGTGCTGGGACCCTCCCCTCTTTCCCAGAGAGACAGACCAGGTTTCCAAGCCACGGGAAACATCAAAAAGAGCCAGCCCCCGTGCCCACCCTCCCCAGTTCCCCTAAGTGCTTGGCCACTCTGGAAGCAAGGGTCCCCCTTTGCAGGCTCAAGGGGAAGGGCTGTTTTCCTCCCGCAGACCTTCCTCCCAGGGAGCGGGCAAAAAATGCGACTGGGTTGGGGGCAAACAGAACTCTCTGCCTTGATGGGGAAGTGAGGGCAAAGCAAGACCCTCCCTCCCGGGAAGGGGGACACTTTGCTTCCTGGAGAAGAGAGCATGTCCTCGGGTGTCCTAAGGGGGGGGGTTCCCCAAAGTGAGTCCCAGCCCTCCCGTGCCCCTAAACATCCAGGGGCCGCTCTTGGCGACCCCCCGGACACCCCTTCCCCTTGTAGAGAGTCACCCGCTGGGGGCCCACTGGAGACACCCTGGGCGGCCCAGGCCCCCGCCTACAGCCCCACGTGACCCCGCGGCGGCCTCGGCCCCCCTCCCGCGACCCCGCGCGCGCGCGCGTGACCCCGCCCCCTCCCCCGCCCGCGCGCGCCCCTCAGGCCCGCGGCCTTCTCACCTGGCGGGCCCGCTGCACGGCGTCGGCGAAAGCGTCCTTGCGGATCCCCGGGCCTCCCCCGCCCGGCGGCTGGGAGGGACCCCCGGCCGACCCCCCGCCCGGGCCGCCGCCGCCGGGGCCGCCGCCGCCCCGGTCCCCCGCACCCGGCGGGCCCGGCGGAGGGCCTCCCCCGGCGCCGCCGGCTCCCCCGGCTCCCCCGCCGCCGCCAGCGGGCGGCGGCGGCCCGGGCGGGGGTCCTCCCGTGCTGTAGTCCGACATGGCGCGGCGGGGCCGGGCCTGGCGCGGAGGCTGAAGCTGAGGAGGAGGCGGCGGCGGCGGCGGCTCAACGCGGGAACAAGGCCTCGCTCCACACAGCCGCGGAGCACTCTGGGAACCCAGCGGCTGGGAAGACGACGAGGGGGGAGAGAGACGCCCCCTCCCGCCGCCGGCGTGACGGACGGCGCAGCTGGGCCAATAGGAGGCTGCCGCCGCTCCTGGGACACCAATCGCAGGCTCTGGAGGCGAGCGGCCAATCGGAGAGCTGCGACAGGCAATGGGCGGGAGGCGCCGCGTGACCGACAGCTCTCCGAGGCAGTGGGCTGCGGGCTGCCGGTGCTGGGCGAGCAAATCAAGGCGACCCGAGAAGGTAGGAGGCCCAATGAAGCGGGAGTTCCAGAACTACGAGGCGACTTCACAACCGGGTTGACGACTCCGGAGAGTCAAGTGGACAGGAAGGAGGGGCCTGGCGTAAGGCCCCTTTGAACAGGCTGGGCGGGCTCCAGGTGAGATAATCGTGTACGCAAAGCCAATGAGTACACGCAGAAGGCGGTTCTTGCAAAGATTGGCAGTTATCTTAATCCAATCCCTGACGAATTCTGGGTGACGCGCTTAGGTTTGGACTGGATTGCTTTCCCTGTTAACCAGAATCCTTTTCTAGGCTTGATTCCTGAGCCAATGTCTGGGCGGTGGGGGCGGGTGCAAGGTGACAGACACCGCTCTGGACGAATGGCAGGGAAGGGAATAAAGGGTGCCCAGTTTTGGTGGGAGCCAGTGGGAGCGGAGCTGCATTGGGGCGGAGCCGGCCGCCAGACCACGAGTGGGGATTAGCCGTAGCAAGAGTGAATGGCAGTCGACGTGGGCAGTGCCGACCGGCTGCGGGGAATTCGGGCCTGACGTCTGAGTTAGCGCCCCAGGAGCCTGGCTGGATAGGCTGAACACATGGTCTGCTCGAGGCCTTGGAGATCGGATGCTTCCGGGGATGGAGTGGCCAAGACCTGGAGGGAACCCAGAGATCCCCTGTAACCCCTCTCTTCTCCACCAAGGGTTCTAGAGCTCTCTCTGCTCTTCCAGGACTCATGGAACCAGTTCCCCTCCAGAATGCAAGGGTCTAGGGCCAATGGTTCTCTTCTAGGACCTTAATTCCACACCCCCTACCCCCTTCACATAAGGTTTGGAGATAGGAGCTCTAAGCTCCAATCCTCGACCCTTAGTTTCTCTCCTGAGCTCAGCTGGGCGTTATGCAGGTTTACAATTCCTACTCAGGTCCAAGGGGCTCAAGATTTCCAGGCCTCTTTCCAAGACCCAGAGATCCCAGGTACCCAGCTTCCACTCTTGAGACCTGGATATCCGAAGCACCCAGCTCCCTCTTGGACCCAGGGTGTTGCAGGTCCCCAACTCACCTCCTGAAACCAAGGATTCCTAGTCTAGACCCAGAGAGTCCAGATGCCCAGTTCCCCTCCCGGACGCAGGTATCCCAAACGCTTCCAGCAGAAACTCTTTATTTCAGGTTGTCTCTACATCCACCATTTCACCCTGAAGCCAGGACAAGCCACAACGAGCCAACCTGGAGTCCAGACTAGGCCCTGGCTGCACCCTTGGGAAGGATCCCCAGGGATCTTCTAACCCAGGTCCCCAGACTGCTTCTGACAAACTGCCCCCCTGGACCTGAGCCTGGAGGGCTCTTTGGGCCAGGTGACCCTGGATCGTCCTGACCGGTTCTGCCCAGGGTGTGTTACCTAGCCGCTGTCTACACACCCAGGGTTTTCTTCATGGCTTCATACACCACGTAGCTGATGCCACCTGCTGGCAACACCTTCAGTAAGGTGGGAGTCATGCCTCGGTACAGCCCCGGCCAACCCTGCTGGGCCAGGATCCGTTGGAAGACTTCGCACATGGTGGGGTTCAAGCCCTCCACAGTGTCTGTGGAAACAGGGGCAAACTCAGGGCTTCTGCCAGAGATGATCTGGCCATGTGGGGGGCTGGAATATTGGGGGTTCAGTGAAGCCAGGGGCTAGGGTCTGGGAGTCCGTTGGGAAGGAGTTCGGAAGACTTTTAGAGGAAATTGGTCAGTTTTGGGAGAGTGAGATCAACCCAGGCGGGAGTTTTCAGGATTAGTTTTCAGAAACATCTTAGGAAAACAGTCATGCTTATTTGCGAGGGAGCTTCGAAGATCTGCCAGAGATTTGGGGAGTGCGCTAAGGGATGGTTTGGGGATATCTTTAGGATTAGGGTGGTGGACCAAGGACTTGTTCAGATGTTTGTGGATTGATTTAGGGGCTGAGAGTCCATAGTTAGTGGTTATGACACCAGGATGTCTAAGGGTCAGTTTTAATGAATTTAGGAATTTGGGGAATATAGGCTGGGTCTGATTTGGAGAAGTTGGGAGAGCATTTGGGGAATCTACGTCTTGAAGTATGGTGTGGGGGCCTGAGTCGCATTTGGAAGGTATTTGTGGGGGTCAGTTGGGAGATGTTCATTTCAGTGTTTGTAGGGTTAATGTAGGGGCTGGGATCAGATTTGGGGGTGAGTCTTGGGTTTAAAGCTCAGCACAGGTGGCCAGGATAAGTTGTGGAGAGTTTGGGACTCAGTTTTGGGGGGTGAGAAAGTTCAGAGTCAAGGCTGAGGAAGGGGCACACATGGTGTCTGCTGGGGATCGTCTGACCTTGGGCCTGCATCCGGGTGCGCACCAGCGTCAGCGGGTAACTGGCCATCTGGCCACAAGTCGTAGACACCGTCACTGATGACAAACTGACCAGGCCACTGGGATCCTCCATGTCCCTGCCTGACTTCAACCAGAAACACCTGAGCATCTGCAGAGGAGGGGGTCAGGGGGAAGTTCACCATGGGCCTGTGTCCACAGCACCCCTGGGACCCCTCTGTGAGACCCACACCTCATAGACGGCCAGGTCCGTGCAGGCATAGGGAATGATCCCAAGCATGTTGGGCAGGTAGCCGCGGTACAGGGCGCGGGTGCCCTCCCGCTCCAGGATCTGCCTGGCACAGTCCAGCAGCCCCTTGTACTGGCCCGTCCGGCGTAAGGTCAGCCGCGTCTTCAGCACCTGGGGAGGGCGAGGAGGGAGGGGGCTCATCTGATGGAACGCTCTCATTGACACTCAGCGGTGGCCAGCATTTCCATCCTCCAGCTGAGGAAACAGAAGCTCAGGAGTCCAGAGAGCTGAGTGTGGAACCCAAGGCTATGCCATCCCTTGGCCTGTGCATGCTCTCCACCCAGGGCTAAGAAGCCCAAGCGCCGACAGGCCAAGAGGATAAGGGAAGTGGTGTGGATTGAGCGGGGTCACAGCTTGCTTACCCCTAGCAGCAGCCCGATGTAATGACATGGGGGTGCAGACCCCGGGTGCCCCAGTTTGCCATTTTTCCAAGAGAAGCCAGACATCGTAATTTGAAAGAAATGCCCCAACATCAAACTATTGGCAGCTCTGCAATTGCCCAAAAGACTGGACACCAAGTGCGGTAGGCAGAATTCTAAGGTGGTCCCCAAGTCTCCCACCCCTGATACATACGTTTCTTATCATGCCCACCGCTCAACCTTGAGAGTGTGCTAGGCCTGTGACGATGATGGGGTGTCACTCCCCTCATCAAGTTACATGACATAATGAAGGTGAAGGGATTTTGCAGATTTTGTAGTGGAGGTCCTCAAGCAGTTTAATTTAAGTGAAGTCAGACCAGTTGTCCTGGGTGGGCCTGGTCAAATCAGGTGAGCCAGAGGTAAACCAGTCTATTGCCAGAGACAAGAAATCAGAACAATTGGAGCATCCAGGACACCCTTCAGTTGGTCTTAAACAAGCAGACTGTTACGGAGAGGACCGCATGGCAGGAATAGTGAATGGCCTCTGGGAGCTGAGGACCTCAGTCCTACAACCATAAGAAACCAAATCCCGGGTCGCCTGGGTGGCTCAGTTGGTTAAGCGACTGCTTTCAGCTCAGGTCATGATCCCGGAGATCTGAGACCGAGCCCTACATCGGGCTCCCTGCTCGGCAGGAAGCCTGCTTCTCCTCTCTCACTCCCCCTGCTTGTGTTCCCTCCCTCGCTGTGTTTCTTCTGTCAAATAAATAAATAAAATCTTAAAAAAAAAAAGAAAAGAAAAGAAAAGAAAAACCAAATCCCGCCAACAACCAAAGAACTTGGCAGAAGACCCAGGCCCCAGGTGGGTTCACTGTAGGCCAGTCAACACCCTGCTTTTGGCCTGATGAAACCCTGAGCAGAGGACCTGACTAGCCAGTACCAAGGTGTGACCCACAAACAAAGAGATAATAAATCTGTATCATTTTAAGCCATCAAGCCTGTGGCAATTCGTTACACAGCAATAGAACAGAAATACACTTAAGAGGAAATTTAGTTAGTCAAGGGTAAGAATTACATGACAAAACTTTAAAAGACCATTAAAAGTACATAAACGGAGACACAAACCAATGGAAATGATCTTAGATACCAGAACCAGCCTCACAGAGACGGCAGGAATCTCTAGGCTTATTTATAAATTGGATACCATCCCAGTTAAAAAAAAAAATGCCAATAACTGACTTTTCTGAATGAGACAAGTTACTTCTAAAGTTTATATGGGAAACCACGAGGGGAGTAACCTGGAAAACATAAAGAAGAGCAGGGATGGGGGATGAGAAAGCGTAAGGTCAAGCCTCAAAAAGTAAAGTCAAAACTATAGGGGCGCCCAGTCAGCTCAGTCAGAAGAGCATGTGACTCTTGCTGTCGGGGTTGTGAGTTCCAGCCCCAGCTGGGTGTAGAGATCAATTAGAAAAGAAAAAAAAAGGTTAAAACTATATATAATAGACAAAGGATCAGGGGTTGCCAGGGACTTGGGGGAGAAGGAAGAACAGGTGAGTAGGTGGAACACGATTTTTAGGGCAGCGAAACTACTCTGTATGACACTCTAATGGTGGGTATATGTCCGTATACATCTGTACAAAGGGAAGAATGTAAGACGCCAAGAGTGAACCTAATGGCAACTACCGGCTTTAATAATAATGTATCGATATTGGTTCATCAGTTGCAACAGACATCCTCCCTACCCACACCCAAGATGTTAATAGCAGAAACTGTATATGTGGGGAGAGGTGTATGGGAACTCCTTACTTCCTGCTCAATTTTTCTGTAAATCTAAAACTGCCATACAAAAAAATCTTTTTACCAATACTCCACCCCAGAAAAGGGGGAGGGGGAAAGACACTAGTGCATGGACAGACACAGCAGAGTAAGAAGAGAAAGGCCAAAAATACACTCAAATATACACAGGAATTTAGTAAATTACACAGGTGGCATCTTGGGTCATTGAGGGGGAAAAGACAGGACGCATCTAGTAAGTAGTTGTTGAGATGACTGGGGAGCCATCTGGAATACAGGTTGGATGCACACCTCACGTGAAGAAGAAGAGGAAGTGGTAGTAGCTCGTAGCTACTTTCACCTTGTTTCATCTTCCACCGGGCGGGTGCTCTCTTACCTCCATGGGGTTGATGAGCGTCTGGGAGGTGGCCACAGCTAGGGAGCCAGCAAGGAGACGTTCCTGAAAGGGCGGGGACCCATGCACTCCGCAGAAGTAATTCTTACACTGGGGCAGGAGAGAGGACCAGGAGAGAACTGCTAACCTTCTTCCTAGCTGAAACCCACCCTGGGTCTGGGGCCAGAGGGTGAAAGTGTGTCTTGGATAAAGATCTGGGCTTGTGAGGGGGTGTAGGAGAGGTTTGCCTTGAAGGTCAGGAGCTGGGCAAAGTGGGCTTCCGTGCGGCCCCTCGCCCACCTGTTCAAAGACGGAGAACTTGACGGCGTACTCGGGGGCGATCTTGAGGACGTTGATGCCATTGCCCCTCCACAAGGAGCGGAAGCCCCCTTCCTGGACCAGGCTTCGGAGCCCCCCCAGCAGGTTCGTGAAGTTAGTCTTGGAGGAGTAGACCTGGGGACAGGGAGGCCACTGGCCCCGTGAGGAGCCTCCCACCTGATCACCTCCCCCAGCCTGGAGCTCAACCCCATCCTGTTCCTAGCCACCCAACCCCATTCCTCCTCCCGCTCCCTCCCCCGCTGGCCTCACAGTGCTGTAACCCAGTGCAGACCCACGTGTCCATCTCCTTCCTCATCTTCCTCTCCTTACCTGTTCTAGTGTGCCTTCAAAGCCATCCAAAGACCTCATCCTCGATTCCCTTAACCCCAACCCTAACCCTGTCCCAGCTACGGTTCTCTGGGCTCCTCCAGCACCATCCCCAACTTCAACCCCCATCCTTATCTCCATTCAGCCTCCTCCTGACTCCAACCCCACCCTCACACCTGTTTCCAACTGCACCCTTCCCCCGCCCTCCTGAACCCCATCAGCTCTGCCTCCATCCGGCCCCACCCCAAAGGCTCCAGCACTGGGATCCCTGCGCACCTGCATATACACCTTGGCTCGGTCCAGAGGGGCCGTGCCAGTGCGGGACACCGCCCCAGCCATGGCCCCTGACAGCAGAAACTTCCACAGGGCCCCCTCGTTATCCACCTCAAGGACGTCCACAGGGACCATCAGCTGCTCTCCCGTGTCCAGCACCTGCAAGACAGACCCAGCTCCTACCTGTCCGCAGCCAGGCTGGAGCTCCTTCCCCAGATCCCCAGAAGCCCCTCCTGGGGAGGACACACCCTGGCCCCCACTGCTCTGAGGTGGGAATTCAGGTCTGGTTGGAGGGGAAGGTCACGCAGCGGGAGCTGGAGGTGCCGGACGACCTGCAGTTCTCAAACTCACCTGCTGGGATGAGAGACGCTCCAGGTCATTTTCACGCACGTGCCCGAACACATACCCGTACACATGCATGCAGCCTGGGTTCCGGAAGGGGGGCGGGGGCCGCGCCAGAGGGGGGGCTTCGGTGAGTAAGGCCTTGACCCTCTTAAACAGGGTCTGGACGCTCGAGCAAGGCTTCTGAGCTTCCTCAGGCTGGTCTCCCATGGCTGTTGGAGGGTCAGGATACCCAGGTTCAAATCCCAGGTGACGGGGTTGCCCATCCAGCAACCATGTGGGAGGGCCAGCTTGTAAATTTGGACACTGGGGCATGACGATATCACAGAGGCCCTTGTGACCTCACTGGATGTGGTGGGCAGAGTGAGGGTGTCCCCCACAGAATGTCCATATCCAAACCATTCTAAAACCATGAACTGTCCATGTTACGTGGCGAAGGGGGAAGTAAAGTTGCCCAAGGAGCTAAGGTCACTAACCGGTTGATGGGGAGATGGAGAGATTATTCTGGACTCACTGCATGGGCCCAGCCTAACTTCATGAGTCCTTGAATGGTGAGGAGGGAAGCAGAATTGTCGGCGTCAAAAGGGTTCAGTGCGGGGCGCCTGGGGGGCTCAGTTGGTTGGGATCGAGCCCCACATCGGGCTCCCTGCTCAGCGGGAAGCCTACTTCTCCCTTTCTCACTCCCCCTGCTTGTGTTCCCTCTGTGGCTGTGTTTCTCTCTGTCAAATAAATAAAATCTTAAAAAAAAAAAAAAAAGGCCAGAAAGAAGATTCTCCCCTGGAGCTTCCAGAAGGAGCGCGATCTTAGCCCCGTAAGATCCGTATCAGGCTTCCGACCTCTAGAATAATACATTTGTGTTGTTTGTTACAGCAGCCGTAGGAAACAAATGCATTGTGCGTTGTTGTCATGGCAATGGGAGATAGAAGTGAGGGAAAGCAGGAAGGTTCCGGAGCTCTGGGAGGGAGAGACACAGTTGGTCCCCAAGGGGAGCCAAGCATAGGTTTGGAGGCAACCTGGGTTTGAATCTAGAACAGCCCTTGCTGTGTGACCTTGGGGATACCCGCTTTGTGTCTCTGAGCTTCAGTTTCCCCATGTGTTAATTGGGAGGAATGATAAACTCTACCACATCGTGTCAAGAGGTTGCAGTGGGTCTTCGTTGAGAGCACGTCCATCCTCCACGTGGTTTAGTTAAAAAATCTTGATGTCATCGTGATTCTTCTCTTTCTCTCATGCCCACACTGTCATCAAATCCTGGCTTGACCTTTAACATATATCTGGAATCTGGCTGCTGCTCACCATATTCATGGCCTCCATCTGGGTCCAGCCCCATGATGGAATACCCAGACCATTGCCCCCCCCTCCACTCTGGGCCCACCCACTCTTGCCCCTGGTCTGTGCTCCCTATGATAACCACCAGAGGGAACTCATGAGCACCTCAGTTAGGCCCTGCCCTCCTCTGCCCACAGCCCTCCAGGGCTCCCACCTCCCTGGGGTAGAAGCACAAGACCTCCCTGTTGCCCACAAGACCGGGCATGACCTGCCCGGTCCCCTCTGTACCCTTCCCTCCTCCTTTTCTCCTTGCCCATTCTGCTCCAGTCACACAGGCCCCCTCCCTGTTCCTCCAACACGCCAGCCAGGGTGCTGCCCCAGGACCTTTGCACTGGCTGTTCTCTCTGCCTAGAATGCTGTTTTCCTGGGCATTGTCATGGCTCCCTCCCTCACTGTCTTTAATTCTTCATACAAATATTACCCTCTCCCTGATGCTTCTCTGACCACTCTATTTAAGGTGTAAACTCTGCTCCCCCACTTTATTTTTATCTGTAGAGCCTTTGCTTTCTACTCAGCTACACATTCACTCACGTATGTCATTCATTGCTTGTCGCTCCCCACTGGAATGTGGGGTCTCTGAGAGCAATGACTGCTGTGTGTTGCACAAAACCGGGTCTAGCACAAAGCAGGTGTCCCGTAAATAGATGAGGAGTAAGTGAGGGAGAGAACACATCAAAGGGCTTAGCACAGAGCCAGTGGATGGAGTACTTGCTCGATAAATATAAGTTCTTCTCCCTTTGAAGATGTCAGTGATAACATCCCCTATTTTGTGGGTGGGGAGACTCTGAAAGAGAAAGGCAGTCTGGTGATATCACACCACATGTCAGTTTCTGAGGCCCCAACAGTGGAAAGGGATGTAAGAAGGTGGACAAGGAAATAGTTGTTGACTGGCCTGATTCAATCAAATCAAAGTGGTAACAGTCCATGCTGGTATGACTGAAGCAAAAATAGGAATGCTAATTCCTTGTTGGTGGCTACGCATATTACAGTCCATTTCTCTGGTGGCGGGACCCCGAAGCCATCATATCCTTTGACCCAGTAATCCCACTTCTGGGAATGTGATCCTCAGGACATAATTAAATGGAAGTAAAAATACAAAATAGTTAGCAAGGCTTAAGTCCATCCTTGAGTGGGTGAAAAATTGTATCTATGTATGTGTATGTGTATCAGTCAGCTATTGCTATGCAACAAAGTACCCCAAATGTAGCAGCTTAAAACATGAACAGGATGGTAAAAGGAGAAAGTTTGGACATTTGAAGATAGGCAGAGATCCGACCAATTGGATCTACAAGACAAAGAATGCCGAGTGCCAGTGACCGCCGGAAGTTGGAAGAGGCAGGAAGGATCCTATCCTAGAGTCTTCAGAGGGACTGTAGCCCCGCTGATTTTGATTTCAGACTTCTAGCCTTCAGAACTGGCAGACAATAAATTCCTGTTGTTTTTTATTCACCACAGCCAAGGGTGGAAGCCAGCCAAGTGTTCATCGATGGATAAATGAATAAACAAAATATGGTCTGCCCACATGCTGGAATATTATTCAGCCTTAAAAAAGGAAGGACATCCTGACACCAGCCATGATGTGGAGGGACCCTGGGGACACTGGGCTCGGTGAGAAGACCCAGACCTAGAAGGACACATCCTGCAGGACCCCACACTTCTGGGAGGTCCCCAGAGGAGTCCTGTCTACAGAGACAGGAGACGGTGGGAACCCGGTGGTAACCAGGGCTGGCGCAGGGGGTGGGGAGTCTGTGCTTCACGGGGACAGAGTCTCAGATTGGGGAGATGGAAAGTTCTGGAGATGGAGAGCGGGGGTGGCTGCAGGACGGCGTGATGTGATTGTGCTTCATGCCATCAAGCTGTGCACTCAGAACTGGTTAAGATGGTGAATTTTATGTTTAGTTCACCATAATAATAATAAAAAATGTATCAACCGAAAAATGGTGTCATTTTAAGCCCTTGGTTTGTGGTAATTTGTTACAGCAGCCCTGGGAAACATAAAAAAGGGTGCATGAATGTGGATTTTTCCCTGCCCCCACTTCACAGCTGTGGAAACTGAGGAAGTCACTTCCTGGTCTCCTGGAGCAGTGTGCGACAGAGGATGGCCCATGTCCCTTCCCTGAGGATAGTTTGAGGTGATCCCGCGTCAACCCACCCCTTTCAGGAAAAACCACAATGAAAGAGCTTAGAAAGTGTATTCCTTTTGTTCGTTTCCTTTGAAATAACACACGCAGGCGGGGATGTGGGACACGGTGTAGGTGGGGAGGGGTGGAAGCCGTAAGGGGGGTCCTCCAGCCCCCCAAACCCAGTAGCTCTTTGTAGTCCTTTCCTGGGGTTCCCCAGGACTTGGGAGGAGGGATGGGAGGGGTCCCCCAATTATGCTAACTCAGAACCCAACTATAAAGTGCAGAATGTAACAGGTCCTACGGGGGTGCTGGGGGCTTGGGCTATCTGGGGGGGAGGAATGTCGGCTCCTCTCTGGTAGAAAAATAAACCCGGAGTGAGTTTGGGGGAATGGACTTGCTCGTTTTGCATACTTGGGTGCTTGGCTCCAGGGAAGGCTCCTCTGTGTGGCCTTGCTCCCGCTCCCAATGCTGAAGGCTGGGGAGGGGCTGGCAGTGCTGGGGGGTGTTTCCAGGGAGCCCCTGTAGTGTGCCCCTGGCCTCAGACTGCCCCCTTGCCAGCCCCCAAGAAACAGCGACTGGAGGTTATCATCAGCCGGGGGCAGTTTCGCCACAGGGCCAGAGTTCCGCAGTGCTGGGCAGGTGGTGGGCGTGTCCAGCCTCTGTCTAGGGCGAGGGAGGGGGCACCTCCTTCCCGGGCTGCAGGCTTCTACCCATGTCAGGACTTCCAACAAGTGCCATGGGTTTTCTGGAAGTGGGAGGCCAGGACCTAGGCTTCCAACAGACTCCTTAGACCCTGGGCTTTGTGTCACGGGTGGAGGGCCCTGGGCTCTGGGGTGTGTCTGGGACAGGGGGACAGGGGATCTAGGATGCTATGATTGGTCTATTGGGATCTATCTAGATTTGGAGTATGAGCATTTCAGGATCCAGTGCCTGGGAGGATTCTGGTCAGAATCCAGGGGCTGGGGCTGGGATCCAGTGCTTGGAAGGGTGTGTGGAGGGGTCTGCCTCCTACGGGAGAGTTTTCAGCATCCACTGCCTGTGGCGAAAGGGTCTGGGGTCCAACAGACGCGGTCGCCAGGACCTACTCGCTCTGCCGTTGGGCTCACGTCGTGGATTTAGGAGCCAGGATCCAGCCGGTCAGAGCTTGGGAATCCGAGATCCGGTGGTTAGGGTTAGAGGGTGTAGTGGTTGAAATGTAGGGAATCCAGTAGTCAAAGCGGAGGGGTCCAGGGCTCAGTGTCAAGGTAAAGGAATTCAGGAATCCAGTAGTTGCGGTGAGGGGACCTGGGATCCAGTGGCTGGGGCCCTGGGATCTAGGCATTGCATTGTCAGGATCCAGTGGCTGAGGCTTCTTGAAATCCAGAATCCAGTGGCCGAGCTTGGAGATTCAGGGCTGGAAGCATGGGGATCTGGGATCCTCCAGTGGGTTTGGGGATCTAGGACCCCGTGCTGGACCTGGGGCCTGAGGGGGCTGAGGGCTGAGTGCTTAGGTATGGTGACACGGGCTCCTATAGTTGGACTATCAGGACCCATTAGTTGGGTTGTGGGGGATCCCATGGTTAAGTCATGGAGGTCCAGGACCCCGCATGTGAATGGGGGCCAGCAGCTGTGATACGGGGGTTGCAGGACCCAGTGGAAAAAGTGTGGGGATCCTGTGATTTGGCGTGGGGAACCCTGGGATCCGTTGGCTGGGCCATCAGTCTCCAGTGCCTGGAGCGTGGGGGATATCATGATTTGGGTTAGGGATCTAGGGTGGGTCAGGCTCTGGGTCCCTCACCTGGACGTGACCCCCAGGGCCTGCTTCATGTTCTCGTAGACCACATAGGAGATGCTCACAGCTGGGATAACCTTCATGAAGTTGGGGGCAATGCCCCGGTAGAGGCCCCACACGCCCTCCTGGGACAGGATGTGACGGAGCAGACCCAGCATGGAGAGCTGGGGGGCGCCGTCGATGGAGGCTGGGGGGGGTGGGAAGGCCAGGTGAGGCCAAACAGCCCCTCGCACTCCTCCCTCCTACTCCCCAGGGCTGGGCCTGCCGCCATTGCAGCACGAGGGAGGAGGGGTAGCTTAACAGCAGGACCTGCTACCCAGAGTCAGGACTTCTCCAGGCTCTGGAAGCGGCCGCTTGCTCACCTTTCCACCCCAGTCTTGAGGGCCCAAGTTTGGGGACGATTAGAAACAGAGAAGGTCTATGTATGTGTGTAGTGGGAGAGGGTACAGACATTTCCTCTGCCTGGAACTCATTTCCCTGCCTCTTCTCTCAGCGCCCTCTTCTCTGCCTTCCAACCTTCATGCCAAAGCAGGCTCTTTAGGGAGCCCTCCTTGGTACCCCAGTCTAAGTCTGGCTCTTTCTCTTCTCCTTCATTCAGCCCTAAATCCATACTGAATTGCGGAATGATTTATTCAGCACCTTGCTTCCTCTCCAGCCTGGGAGCTCTCGGAGGGCGAGAACCCAGGTTTATGCATGGATACACCTCCAGAGAAAATCATGGAACACAAATGCTAAAATTCCCAAGGAAACACCAGAAACCGATCCAGGAATGTGTGTGTGTGGTGGGGGTGGGGTGGAAGAACCCATAAAAGAAACCTAGAGGAAAACAATAAACCCACACCCAGCCTGGTCCAGCCCCTCCTTCCCCGGATCCTCCCTTCCCTCCCCTCAGCGTAACCCAGCCTTGCAACCCCCCCCCCCCCAAGATAGCCCTCCCAGCTGAGCTTGCTAAGGGCACTCTTCCAGCGCTCGCTGCATCCGCTCTCCTTGCTCAAGGGGCGGGGCAAAGGGCTCCCATTCCAGTGTCACAGATAGGTACACTGAGGCCCAGAGAAAGGTAGGGACTTTAGTGAAGGCCACCCAAATCCAGGCAGATCCCAGCTGAGGACGCTGCCTAGCCAGGAGGACGAGCTGGGGATGGGGAGGCGGGGCCCGAGAGGTGATGCTCTTCCCTGCCCCAGTCTCCTGCCCAGGCCTCACCTTGGGCCTGCATGCGGGTCCGGACCAGGGCCAGGGGGTAGCTGGCTATCTGGCCACAGGTGCTGGAGATGGTGCCACAGGCCAGGAGCACGAGGATGCCTGGGTCGGCCGAGTCGTGGCTAGACTGCTGTAGCCACCGGTTCTTCAGGGTCTGGTGGGGGCGAAGAAGGGAGCAGAGTGTGGGTTCTGGGATTGAAACTGGGTAACACCATGCACAACCCTGGCTTCAGAGGCCTCTGCCGCCCCCGATGGCCAGGACTGGCTGCATGCCCCATGAGACGGCACCTGTGGCCTGCCACGCGGGCCTTACCTTGACCGTCTAGGGTATGTGGGATGACAGCCCCACCCACTGTCCACGCCCTTGTCCTTGGAAGCTGGAATATGGTATCTCACGTAGCAGAAGGGACTTCACAAATGTGATTAATTTAAGGACCTTGAGATGGGGCACGATCCTAGAATGTCCAGGTAGGTCCGATGTCATCATAAGAGTCAGAGGAGAGGGGAGATAGAAGCAGAGGTGGGGGATGGGCTGGAAGATGCTGGGTTGGAAGACAAGGGCTCTGAAGATGGATGATGGGCTGACGGGCTAAGGAAAACGGGCAGCCCTAGAGAAGGGCAAAGATGA
Source organism: Spilogale gracilis (assembly GCA_004023965.1). Lineage (NCBI taxonomy): Eukaryota > Metazoa > Chordata > Mammalia > Carnivora > Mephitidae > Spilogale > Spilogale gracilis. Next base: position 58,383 of record PITA01003676.1, on the reverse strand, counting down.
GGTAACAATGTCTCCCCTGCAGCCTCTGGAAGAAAGGCAAACCTGCCAAATCTTGCTTTTAGCCCGGTGAGCCCCATCTTGGACTTCTGGTTTTCAAAACTATGTGACAGTGAATGTGTGCTGTTTCAGACCCCTAAGGTTGTGACCACTCCTTATAGCAGCCGTAGGTAGGAAAGTATCATGCTGTCCGACGTGGACACACCATCTGTGTCCCATTCCACTCAAATCGGCGGACTCCCGGCTACCAGCATCCATAGACTTCTGCCTGGACCCTGGTGAGGCTGCTTTGAGCACCCAGGAATAGGCAGGAAGTGCTGGGGAACTAGGACCCCCTTCTCCCAGCAGCAAGCATCAGACAACTGACGTCAGTACACCCCCCCCTCCCTTGCATCTCTGGGGGAGGGTATGTTCTCTGCCGCCTCCAGAGGTCCCCTCCCCCACCGGGATTGAGCTCCACCTGTCCACCGGGACAACTTGCCTGATAACACGCTCCTATGGGAATGCTCCTTTTTTTCATTCCCTTACCTTCTTGCCGAACCACGTGCTCTTACACCCCTGCTTCCAGAGGACCTCAGATTAAGACAAATACCTCTCCATTCCATGGACAAGAAGACGGGGCTCCAGGCAAGTGACTTGCCCATAGCCACAAAATAAGGGTGGGGATCAGTATTAGGGGCCACACCAAGCCCAGAGTGCTGTGTCTGCTTTTTCGGGCAGCCAATTTCTTAGGAAGACTCTCAACGAGGACCTTCTTTCTGGCTCTGGGGCTGAGATGGCTCCCAGGTTTCATTTCCGATATCCCTTCTAACCCCTTGGTAAAAGCTGCCCAGAAGTGTGTGGAGAGGGACTCAGGACTGGGATACATTAGTGAAGTCGGGGCTGGGCAAGGGGCAATGCTTGGAAGCAAGCATTTGCCTTTCCTACCTTTGTAATTTTAATAGCCTTCTCTGGGGGCTAGAGCAGGGTTTGCCAAATACGTGTTGAATGAGTGTTTAAGAGCTGTTCTTTTGAAAAGAAGTTCTAATGATTGCATACCGCCAACACTGGGAAAAAAAAAAACAAACAAAAAAACCCAAAAAACAAAAACAAAAACAAACCAAACCCAAAAAAACAAAAACAAAAGCCCAGTGAAATCACTTTTCTGCAGACTTCTCAGAGCCTTTAAGGGACTAGCATAGATTCTGAAACTCCAAGAGGGCACAGGGTTTCTCAAACCATTTAGACCCCCCGCTCCCTTTTTGGGTGAAGAGTGGATCAAATAACGTTATGTCTAATTCCTACGCACAGCCCCCCAACGGCTGCGTCTTGTGTTCAGGAAAATCAGCCACATTGCTGCGCTCTTGCTGACTCTGGTTCCTCCGCTTTCTGCCCCCTTTGCCTGGTTCACCCGCCGATGCTCATCGCCTCAGAAGCCTGCCTCAACCCCCTCCTGCCCACTGTTACTTTCAATTACACATCCTGTTTTAGCCTCTTCTGAGAACTTAGCAGGATCTAAAACTACTTGCTGGCCGGGGGACAGACTTCCTTGCTCACTGGAGTGGGAGCCCCAGGCAAAAGAGGACTGCATTTTTATTTAAAGTTTCCCAGTGCCTTGGGATGCTCAGTAAATCATTGTTGAGTAAAGCCAGTGAATGAATGAGCAAATGAGTGAATGAGTGGTGGCCTTGTCTCAAGTGGCTGCCCAGGTGGTGGGAGCTGGGCAAGTCAGGGACAGAGGGCAGGTGAGCAGTGTTGGAGGCCAAACCCAGCGTGAAATAAAAATATATAAGGTCCCTTGTCTGAAGATGATTAGGGATTTCAAGATGGCAACAGCGAGGGCATTAAACCAAGAATGGGGCCCTCTGAGCACGGGCCCTTTGCTCCTTGCCTGTGAAGCTGGCTCTCTCCTGGACGCAGAGACTTTGGGGGATGCCTAGGGACATCTGGGCTGGTGCTACTTACAAGAACCTGGTGACCTCACCAGGAGAAAAGCCACGACCCCTGGACGAGAAATCAAGCCCCCCCTCCCTGCCCCCGCCTCTCTTGATACAGGCCCTGAAGAAGACATTGTCTGGGTCCAATACATGCTCTGGGGAGACGGGCCTCTCTGAAGCTCCCATTCACTTCCGCCCATGATTCTGTGAGCTACGGTGGGCCCTGACCTTGCTGGGTCCCGAGGCTCAGCCAGGCTGAACTCCCTGTGGAAGTGGGAAGAATTCTCACAGTGGTACCGGCAAAAGAGTCGGGGAGTCCAAGAGCTGAAGGGGTTCCCCAGGATCTCGAGGCCATGGCGCTTCCCCACCTCAGCTATGGGTTCCCTGAGTCAGCCTTAGGGGGAAGGGGCATCCTATGGGCAAATCCCAGAGTGGAGAGAAATAAGGAAGGAAGGAAGGGTGGGCTGCCCACAGACCTCGTAGATGGCCAGGTCGATGCCTGCGTAGGGGATGATGCCAAGCACGTTGGGCAGGTAGCCGCGGTAGAAGGCGCGGGGCCCCTCTCTCTCCAGGATCTGCCTTGCACAGTCCAGCAGCCCCTTGTACTGGCCCGTCCGGCGTAAGGTCAGCCGCGTCTTCAGCACCTGGGGAGGGCCTCGGTTACTCCTAGGAAAACTGCTTCTAGGAACACCATGCCCAGGAGTGAAGATGCCTAGAAACAGTTTCTCCTAGAAGGATCTGCCCCGACAGTAACTGAATTGAAGAAACCACTAGAATCTTCTGCTATCCCCAAGTGTCTATACCTAGAAATGATTACATCTCTTATGGTGGCCACTGCTGTCTCCCAGTATCGTCTTCCCTTCCCCCCTTAATGACAGAAACTGTAATTTTCAGCAAGGCACATGGCCCCTCAAAATAAAGACTACGTAGCTCATTTTCCCTAGATATATGGCCAGGTGACTAAGTCTTATCTAATGGAACAGCAGAACAGGGATGTGTGACTCTCAGAAACTATCTTTAAAGTTAGGGAGGTATTCCTTCCTTTGTCTATTCTTCCTTATCAATTGGAATACGGATGTGATGACTGGAGCACACAGAGCCATTCTGGTCCATGAGGTGGGTGCTACATTCTGAAGTGCTGGAATAAGACAGAGGAACGGAACCTCGGTCTCTAACACTTGGAAGCCACCATACCTGCCCTGAACTGCTTACCTCAGACTTCATGTATGTGATTTGAGTTTTCCATCACTCAGAATCCTGACACATTGCACAACCTGAAACCTGAAATGATTCTCCTGGGAACAAACAGCCCCGAAATCAGTATCCTTGGAAGAGGCCCCCACAGTTGCTGCCTAAATCCTTAGGATCAACACCACCATCCCTAGAAGTCACATCTCAAGTTGCAATGCCCACACAGACTACACATGAAACAGCATTTCTCTAATGAGCAAGTCAGTGCAAGTCAGGGAGAGGCAAAGTTACAATCCCAATGCTCATCACTGCACGGAGTGACATGGTTATTGTAAGCCCCCCACCCTGCAGTGGGGCCTCAGCCAGAGTCCCTCCTTCTCACCTCCATGGGGTAAATGATGGTTTGGGCCGTGGCGCCAGCCAGCGAGCCAGCCACAAAGCGCTCCTGCACGTGCAGTGTCTCCTGCTGCCCCCGAATGGCCCGCTTGATCTGACAGTGGGAGACACAGAGGTGGGCAGGACCTCAGGTCCCTTTGCTGGGGGCACCACCTAGGGGAGCAGATGCTCACTCCTGGGGTCCTGCAGACACCCCCCGCCCCCAAGCCAGTCCTACCAGCCCTCATGGCTAGCTCACATCTCCCACACCTGTCCCCACCTGCTCATAGGCCATGAACTTGATAGCTGACTCGGGTGCAATCTTGAGCACATTAATCCCATTGCCACGCCACAGGGAGTGCATGCCCCCCTCTCGGATCATGCTCTTTAGGCCCCCCAGGATGTTTAGCTTGTTGGTCTTGGAGGCATGGACCTGCGTGGGAAGATGAGGTGGGTTTGGGGTCCCCTTCTGAGGCCCAGGCCTGGGAGGCTCTTTCCAGGGCCCCTCACCTGCATGAAGACCTTGAGGCGATCCAGAGGGGCCGTGCCCGTCCGCGACACAGCCCCTGCCACCGCACCAGCCACCAGTTGCTTCCACCACATGCCGGTCAGCTTCTCCTGCTCTGAAAACTCATCAGGGACAGTCAGGCACTCACCGATGTCCAAGACCTGAGGATGCAGGGACTCGGGTGTCACGCCATCACAGGGGCAGGGAGATGTGCCCCAGCCCTACATGGGAGTGTCTTCCTCATGAATCCCAGGACACCCAAGTGTCCACCCATAAATCTCACTTGGAGAGCCCAGGAGATCCCTCTTGGAACCCCACCAGATCCCAGCAAAACACGCAAGCGGACTCCCACATAGGATCCCAATATCCCTCCTGGGCACCTCTGCCAAATCCCAAAGGAGCCTAGCCAAGCATCTACTACATAAAGATTCCTTCCAGAGCCAATCAGATCCCTTTGAAGGATTGCACCCAAGGATCTCCTGCAGAAGGATCCTACAAGATCCCTCCAGGGCCACATAAGATCCCACCAGGGACCTGCCATATAAGGAGACCAATGGATCCCTCCCACGGCCTCTGTAGATCTCACAGGGAATCGTCCCCTGGGACCATCCCTATAGATTACCCAACCAAGTCCCTCACGAATCCCCAGGCTGGGAATGTCTGGATCTCCCAAGAGGATCTCACCAGATCCCACTGGTGGATTCCCCTCCGGATGCCATCAGATCCTACCAGAAGCATCACCCAGAGACTCCCACCCAGAAGCGGGGGATTCAGAGCACCTCCTCCCCCAACTTCCAGTGGCTCTCAGTGGATCTTCTGAAGAACGTTGCTTTCTAGTGAGTCCCTTCAGCAGCAGACCATTTACCGAGGCAAAAAGAAGCCTACAGAAGGGGAACTGTGGGTGGAGGCTGGAGGCTGAGTCCCCCATCTGGTGAGCTCTTCCTTCCCTGTGTTCCCACCTCCCACAATCTGCCCCTGGCACCCCGAAGCCATATCTGAAGGGCTCCAGACAGATCACAGACCTCACTCAATGGGTCCCCAGTGCCCTGAGCCCCAGTCAGAGGAAGAGCAAACCAGAGTCTCCTCCCTTGGCTGTTCCCAGCAGCCCTTCCTTCTCAAGACTCCTGACCCAGCCCCTCCATGCCCAGGGGAAACCAGAGCAAGGCCCAGCCACCACGCTAGGACAGCTACCCCGATCTCACCGTAGAATGCTTCCAGAAATAGACCACATCCTCCACATTCTCCAGTGAATGCAACAGGAAGTGGTCACGCCACTCCTGCCAGTCGATGGTCATGGTGCCATCACGGTCCATGCTGAGGGTGCAGGGCAAGATGGGGACACAGTCAGTGCTGGGGCTGGGCAGAGGGTGTTGGAGTGAGGTTCATTGGTTTGGGGGTAGACTGACGTCCTGTGCACTGAGAGCTCACCATTTTACAAAGGGGAAAACTGAGGCTCCGAGAAGTGAAGCATCTGGCCCAGGATTTGCCTGACCCCGAAGCCCACCTCTCTGCTCCACCTGCCGTGGGACTGGGTCTGGGCCCTGGAGACTCAAGGTGGCCCAGGGGCACAGGGACCTGAGTTACCTAGGATTCTGGATCCCCGGCTAGTCACCTGTGCAGAATCTTCTCTGCTTGCTCCAGTGAGATGGAAATGCCTAGGGCCCGGAAACTCTGCTGGATCTCAGACACGTCGATATGACCTGGGGAGGGGCCAGAAGAGGGTGTGCATGGGGGGACTCTGGAGCTCAGGTGCCGTACAGCACAGAATGGGGATGGTCTAGGAAGACCAGGGGATCCAGGAACCCAGGAATCCAGGATGAGATTTGCAGCAGGGTTGGGGGGTGGGTGACTGACCCACCAGCATCAGAGAGGTAGAACCGGGCAATGTTGGGTGGGGTCCCTCTGCTCCATGAATGAATGAAAAACATGAATCCAGGGATAATTGTGGGGGTCCTGATGCCATAGGGAATCGAGAGGCAATATTAGGGACCTAGAAGAGGTTATGGGGGGGGTGTCTATGCCTCATAGGAAATCCAGAGGCAATATGGGGCATCTCTGTCCCTTAGAAACTTAAGGGTAATAATAGGGGTCGCATCCTAGAAGGGAAAGGAGATGGGATGGGCCCACAGGCCCAACCACCTAGCTGGGGGGTGAGGAGAGCTCCCAAAATAGCCTGTGAGTCATCAGGGAGAAGTGGCCCTCCCCCTTCTCCTAGCATTGCCAGTTCTAACCCCATTGGTGTCTCCAGGGCCCCCACAGCCTATCCCTGGGCCTTACCATCCTGATTCCGGTCCAGACTGTGGAAGAGAAGCAGCAGGCGCTGTTCCCGCTCCTGCAGGTAGCGGGAAAACTCCTCCAGGTCCAGCCCACCACCTGGGTCAGCGTCACCCTCCGGGGAAATGCCCTGGCAGGGAGGGAAGGGACAAAGGAGCTCCAGGAGGCTGCTCCCCATCTCCAGGGGGCATGACAAGCTCAGGGCCCAGGAACTCAGAGCCCCCAGCACCTAAAGGACAGGGGCAGGGGAAGGCACCCCTCCATCAGTCAGGTCACTTCTCAGCAAAATGCCCAAGGCCGCAATAGGTCTGCAAGGTGGAAAGCAGTCCTCCAGTTTTCCTGGCAAGCAGACTGAGGCTCTCCAAGGTCAAGTAACTTTTTCAAGGTTACAGAACTGGGAAGTGGTAGTTAGCCTTGGCCAAGCTCTTGTCTCTGAAAGCCTGTCCTCCCAGCTGCCTCTTAAAAAAAAAGCAAAAACCACCAAACCCTATCCATATGGCAGTTTCAGGAGCTCTTTTTAGAGGCTCTGGGCAACAGAGCCAATGAGAGATCTAAGCTGAGCACCCACGGGGCTTCTGGTTTCCCACCTGGAAAGTGGGAGGTTGTCCTGGAGGTCTCAGGATGCTGTGGAGAGAGACACTCCAGGGCCATCTGGGGCTGAAGGGGTAGGGGACACCTGCACAGGCCTAGGGGGCAAGTTCCTACTTTGCTACATCCCCTGCTGAGGATGGCCTCAGACAGGATTGGGTCCCAGACTGGGGTAGCCTGGGGCATGAAGCCAGGCGGGGGACAGGGCCCGCCTGGGAAATGTAAACATAGAGAGGCTGGGGCAGCTGGGGCAGCAGGCTGGGAGGGCAGCGGGTGCCCAGAGGAGGGAGGATGGAAAAGGGTGTATCTCCTGAGGCTGGGAGGAGGGTATGTCTTGGATGGGCAAAGAGTTCAAAGGAGGGTGTGTCTGGGCAGTGGGCAGGAGAGCGGGACCGGCTCCTTCCGAGGGCAAGACAACCCCCACCCTCGAGGCACCCGGGAAGGGGGTGGGGACCGGGTGTTGGCAGCTGAACTGCAGGCCTGGGGCCTCCGTGGCTCTGTCTTGGGCGAGCCCGTTGGGCACAGACACGCGGGTTAGAGGGAAGGGGACAGAGGTGTCCCGCTGGACACCCGCACTGGAGTGTAGCCACAGGCAGTCGCTGGCGGCTGCAGCACTCCATTCATGGGCTCGGGTTGCCGGCGCCGGGGTACCTGTTGGGTGTCGCGGTCCGGGTCTCCCCCGCCCAGCCGAGCCAGTCCCTGGCGCAACTCGCGCACGTCCACGCGGCCATCCTTGTTACGATCCAGCTCCTCGAAAAGGCGACCCCAGCGCTGCCGCCGCTCCGCGTCGCCCGGGCCCCCCCGCATGGCGCCCGCCCAGGGGGGGAGGGGAGGCCTGGCGGTGGCGGCCTCGGCGGGGGCTTCGCGGCTCCCCCTCCCCCCCAGGGCCCCGCAGGGCCAGCTCCGCGGCCACCGCCAAGGCAGCCTCCGCGCTGCGGGCCTGGCTCTAGCACTTGCTGGAGGCGGTGACGGTTAGCCGTCGCCGCCCGCGCCAGAACTTGCGTCTCCTCCCCCGACCCGCTTGCGGGGGAGGGGGCCGGAGGCGGAGCTGCGGGTGTGGGGCGGAATGCCGGGGATGATGTGCTAGTGCACAGTAAAGCACCAGGGTTCATTCTGGGGAGAGGAGCTAGAGAAAGCAATGGTCTCAATTCTGCTTTCAGAGTTCCGCCTTGCGTGCCTCAGTTTACCCTCTGTCCAAGGGGGCGCAGTAGAGAGATATCAGATTTGGTTTCGTAATCGGTTTCCATTTGACCTCCCTCCCCTACCATTCCTCTTTAGGCACTAAAGTTCTCTTTTTTCCCAGACATACTCAAGAACCAACCGTACGCCATCCGACCCTCCATCTGCCCGCGCGCTCATTTCACATCTCCACTCGGCCACAGAAACAGAAAATCAAGAAGCGGTGCTCGCTCGCTGAAACTCAGCATCCCGCCCGCTAGCCTTCGTTTTCTGTCCCACTCAGACTGGGAAACGCAAGATCAACGTGCGGCGCGGCTGCAAAGTCGGTTTGCCATTGGCCAGAGCTGCCGGAGCCGTGCCCGCCCGCCCCACTTGGGCGGGGCTTCCGCGTGGACCCCTAGCTGCCTCGGGCCCCCGGTGGCTTCAAACTGGTTGGGCAGTCTTAAAGGAGCCGCGGCAGGTTCCAGTCGCCGTGCTCACAGCTCTTTCCAGACCAACCTGGGGATCTCAGTGTCCCAGGCGCGAAAGCCGATGAAAACCGGGAAGCCGAGCGCTAGAGGCGGGGCACTAGCCTGTCGCGCTCGCTGCACCTGCCGAAAGTCCCGGCCACTACTTTCGGGCGCAGTTTCTCGAGTCACCGTTAGGGGGAGGGGCGGCCGGACCACTCGGCGAAAAATAATAACAATAACTAACATTGATTCACAGTGTTGCACAATCCAGGCCTTTTACTCAAACCTCGCGTCAACCTCGCCAAAACCCTATAAGGTCGGTGGGACTGGCTTTCCCACTTCACAGATGGAGAAATAGGTTAAACTGCTTTACCCAGGCCACATGCCAAGTAAGCGGCAAAGCGGGGATTTAACCAGACCTGGAATTCTTGCCCATAGCGCTATACTCCAAAAGTGATTAATTTCCCCTTAACCATTATTATCAGCATCCTTTATCCAAAAATGCAGCCATGAGGGCACGTTTAGTTTTGCCCAGATAGGTGTGTTCAAACACATCTGTGAATCCCAGACAAACGGCCTCTTAGAGAGATCCTAATGGCCAAAGTTCTGAATGGCCTCTCAGAGGTCCCCTCACAAATGTTTTCTCCATAGGTGGTCCTTAGCAGGACCCCACAAGGTGAGGAATACAGGTGTCTTCCCAGAGAAATGCCCCAAACAGGAGGTTTCCCACAGACACATCCCTGACAGGTGGGCCTCCATACACGTGAGCCTCTGTCATGCTGCCCCTGCCCCCGCTGCGACCCGAAGCTCCCATGGGCTTCAATATGAGTGTGTCTCATGCAGACGTTCTCAGGTCTTTTTTCCATTTGATCTCAATTCCATGCAGATGTTCCTCATAGGAGGCTATTTCCTTCATTTCACAGGTACGTTTCTCAATAGAACTCCATGCAGGAATGCATTATACAGCTCCCCCCTGCACCCCCAGAGACGTGTTGCAGTTAAGTGTACACCTGTATGGGTACGTTTCCATAGACCTGGGTCCTAGAAGGTGCACTAAAATGCAGGTGTGTCTCATACAGGTCTTTCCAATACATTTCCACACAGGAATTCCTCACGCAAGTGTTTTTCTTTCATGAATGAGCCACGCAGGTGCGTTTGCAAAACAAAGGTGTCCAACGCCAGAGCGCCTCATCAGGTGTTTGTTATAAGGCTGGTGTATCCTATACAGCTGTTTTCCACACAGGCATGCTTCCATTCATCTCGACGCCAAATAGAGGTGATTCCATGTAGATGTCTCCCATAGGTGTTCTTACATATCCACGCACATGTCCTCTGTACAGGTTGGCTCCTAGGCAGGTGTGTATCGCACAGGTGTGTTTTTATTAGGGACCACCCTTTCGGGTCTGCTCCAGACAGGCAGGCACGCTCCATGCACCAGTGTCTCCATGCCCGGTTTGTCTCCACACTTGCACGGTCCTACGGATGGTGCCCGCAATATAGGTGGGAGGTCGCTCTTACACCTGCGCTCTTCCGCCCTTTTTACTCTTCAGGTATTATAGAATAGGATTCCCGTTACAGGTGCGTCCCTGGCGCGGTCCCTCCCCCGTTTGGCTCCGCCCTCTCGCTTGGTCTCAGGTGCACAAGCCGGAAGTGCGCTCCCCTCCCAGGTGAGTGACTAAACTTTCCGGGTCACGTGAACGGGCGGAGCTGGAGGAGTGCGAGCTACCGAGGGACGCACCGAGGGTTCGAGCCGGGGACCCGGACAGGGAACTGAGCAAGGTCGAGGACGCCTGGGCCAGGTAGGGAGGTAGGACGCACGGCTTGGTCTGCCACCCCTTCCGCCTTTCCCCTTTCCTTTCCCCAGCCCAGGAACTCGCCGCCTCTAGTTAATCTTTAATCTCTGACCTCTGGCGGCGGGGGCGGGGCGGGACTCCGGGGTTCCCTGGGCGGGTCATCCCCCGCCTGGGCCTGCGCCCGGGTCTAGCCCCCTCCCCCACGCCTTTCTCTTTCTCCTGCCCCAGGTGCCGGGTCGCAGGTACCCCCGGCCCGAGATGCGGTAGAAGCCCGATCCCCCGTGCCACCAGCCTGTCGCCTGGCCCATGGCGAGCCCTGGCCTGGGGCTGCTTCTGGCGCTCGGCCTGCCGCTGCTGCCGGCCCGCTGGGGCCCGGCCTGGGGGCAAAGTAGGTACCGGCGAGGGGCGCGCTGGGTGGGGCTTAGAAGCGCGGGTTACCTGGGACCTGGAGAGGTCAAGAAGTAGGAACCTTGAGAGGAATCTACATGGTCGGTCAGGGTGGGGGCTTCCTTGGACGATTGGAGTTGGTGTAGAAATTCCCGAGTTCATGAGGAAGGCGGAATTGTAGGCTGGGAAGAGGGGCCTGTGTACCTGAGTCTCAGTGTGCTTGGCAGTGTTTCCGGCGGACTGGGAGCCAGGAGGAGGCCTGCCTGGGCCTCAGATCCTAGGTTGGCCAGACTGGCCATAGGTGTGGACCCAGCCACTAGTTCAATCCTTGTATTTCAGTTTCGGGAGCCTGGGGGGTGGGGGTGTGAGTCAGACACTCCAGGGAAACGCAGGATCCACCCAGATCCTTAAGGGCTGAGGGAGCACTGGAGGGGGGGGGGAGGGCAGGGTCCCGCTCCCAGACACCATTCATTATAGCAGACCCCAACTCAGCACAAACTGCAGATTCCTGTAGGCTGATTGCTCACGGCTGGGCTTTGCTGGGTTGGGGGTGGCTAGAGGGGCAGAAAGGACTGGGCCAGCCCCTGCGTGCAGGGTTCCCGCAGTCTCTACCAGGATAGACAACTCAGGAAGGCTGAGTTCGAACCGAGGGATGTCCAGGGAAGACGGCACTTGTGCCACGGTGGGGAGGATAAATAAGGATTAATTTGTCCTCTCCCCCGACCCCCTCCCTACAGCGCTGGACCCTTCTATAAATGGCACCAGTACACCCGCTGAGTCAGGCTCTGGCTCCGATGGGGGCCTGGTGAGTTGGGGTTTTATGTAGGAGGAGGGCAGCAGGGATGTTACCCAGGCATCCCACATGTAGCAGGTGAAGGGGCCCAGATTCCCAGAGGTGACAGGTGCTTGGGAGGGGGAGTCTCAGGCATGGCAGGTGGGACGCTGGGAGCCCCAGGTGTGATTGATGGGAATCGGAGATCCTGGGTGGAGGAAGCACACCCCCGAAATGGCAGGCGATTCGGGGTGGGAAGTGGGAGGGGCATTAGGGACATTGGATGCTTCTCAGGTGGGGGTGGACAGAGTCTCCTGGCTGCGGTGGGCAACCTGTCCCCTCTCCTGCAGTCTCAGGCGGCCATCACTGCCATCATTGTGGTCTTCTCCCTCCTGGCCGCCCTGCTTCTGGCCGTGGGGCTGGTGTTGCTGGTGCGAAAACTGCGTGAGAAGCGGCAGACAGAGGGCACCTACCGGCCCAGCAGCGAGGAGCAGGTGGGTGCCCGCGTGCCGCCGCCCCCCAACCTCAAGCTGCCGCCCGAGGAGCGGCTCATCTGAACGCTGGGGCCTGCTGCAGCCGCCGCCACTGGCCAGGACCACCCGGTGCTCGCTCACACACAGCAGCTGCCACCGAGACAACAGCCTGTGATGGTTCAGGAGGACCGGGGGTCCGCGGGGCACCTGCCTGGCCGGCTCAGTGAAGCATGCCGCCTCTGCTTGACTCTGCCTGCAGTTGGGGATGCCGGGGCTGGGGGCCCGCCTCCGCGCTTGCTGTACCGTCTTCGCTCGGCCCTCTGTCCTCCTGCCACACAGGCCCGACACATCCTCTCCTTTCCTTTCAGTTCAACCATGCAGCTGAGGCCCGGGCTCCCCAGGACTCCAAGGAGACAGTGCGGGGCTGCCTGCCCATCTAGGTCCCCTTTTCTATCCATCTCCCTTGCTGTGTGACCTTGGGGGAAGGCGGAGTCCTCTCTGGGCAGTCAAACCTATCCAGTGCTTAAGAATAGAAGGGAAGAAGGTGCTTTAAAGACTCTGTCCCTGAGGGTGAGGGAAGGTGTGCTGTTCACATTTTATAGACATACATACATACATACATACATACATACATTCAGTAGTGAAATATAATAAAACCTTTTTCTTTTTGAGCTGATGGGGCAGGAATTAGTCTAGATGGAGGGAACAAACTCAGGGCTCATAGGCTGTCGAGAGATGAATTGTAAGGTTGCAAGGATCCTGGGGCTGGGAGGGCTTTCTGGAAGGGAGGGGCTTTCAGCTGCACCTAAGAGCCAGCTGGAGGCTGCCCCAGGAGGAGGGGAGTGGTTGGGGGACATTTCTGAGCAGAGGGAGAGCCCCCAGATAAACTCACCAGGAAAACCAGCTTTGGGTTCTTGTGGCTTTATTGAAGGACTGGTGTCTCCTCCAGGTCCCTGAGTCTTAACCTTCAAAACACTTTTTAAGCTCAGCTACTCTGGGCCGGCTCCTAGCCTGGGGCTCCTGCCAGTCATCGGCAGGGGATCTGAGGGCTCCCGGCCCCTTTGGGAGCTGGAGGTGAGCGTGCTCTGCCTGCAGGTCCTCAGAGGGCTGGGATCTGGGGTTCTCCCGGGAACCAGGATCCGAGAAAGAATCATGGGGCTGGGATGTCCAGGTAATATCCGAGCTGGGCTTTGTGGGGACCAGAAGTTGGGGGCTGGAATGGGTGGGTGCTGTGGAGAGCTGGGCACAGGGGCTCTCCTGGGCTCTGGGATCTTCGGCTGCCTTGGGGGAAGGGGAGAGATGTAGGATTAGAAGTTGGGGCTCAGGGCTTCCTTGGCTGCTCGGATCCACAGAAGCCGATGAGGACTGGGATGGAAGGATGATTTCTTGGCTGGCTTCCAAGGCCGGCTGGGAAGTAGGGTCCTTTGGGCAGGTCATGGCATCCAAAGGCTGGAGGGTCTGCGGAGATGGCAGATCAGCAGGTCGGGACAGGGGCTGAGGTTCTGGTGGTTTTTCCTCATCTGGTTGCCATCTTGATGTTCCTGGTATGTCAGGCTGGGTAGGGGTGGGGAGATTGGCAAGTTACTGGCCTTCAGATGCTGGAGGGGCTGGGAAGTCAGATGGACTAGTGAGGGAGGACCCGGGGGCTCTCACCAAGCTGAAGCAGCTGTCTGGGTCCCCTCTGTGGCAGCAGTCCAAGCTCTGGCTGGGCCGCAGGCTGCTCGTCCTGCTGGTTCCCAGGCTCAGACTGTCCAGGATCTCACTCAGCAAATCCAATTCTTCTCCAGACCCCAGGAAACTGCTGTCCAGAGCTTCCTCTGCCCATGGGTCCTGGGCATTCTCAGGGCTCAGAGCAGGTGCCCTGGGTAAGGGTGGGCAGCCTCAGATGTCTGCCCAAGACCCCCAGTCCTGATTGGACTGCTTTGGAGGTTCTTGAGTATAGGGCTCATCCTCCCCATCCTGGCCTCCCACTTCCAACATTGCCCCCTCCCAGGCTTTGGGCCTTACCCCTCCTCCAGGGACTCAGAAGTTCTCTCCTCCTGCCGCCTTTTCCTGCTGCTGGGGCGCAGGGGCCGGTTCTGCAAAGGACAGATTTGGAGGGCGGGGCCTCAGGAACTACAGAATCGGCCTTCTGGAGGAGGGTGAGTGTTAAGTGGGCATTGGGCTTTGGGGCAGGTGAGCAGGTGAGTGAGACGTCAGGGTGGAGACAGAAGGGGAGGAGGACTAGGTGGTAATTCCAGTGTGAGCATTTGCACTGAGGGGCGGGGTTAGGGGACACAGTACCTTTCCAAAGTGCTGGGTGATAGGCAGGCGCTGCTGCAGACAGTCTGAGCGGCTGGTGAGGGACAGGGCTCTCAGGGAGCCCCCCCTTTGCAGGCCAGAGTCCCCATCCTAGGAAGAGGGTGGGTGAGCCAGGAGTCCCTTCTTCCACTGCCCCAGCCATTGGCCACTGGCCTTACCTTGTACATCAGAAGGCTCTGCACACCCTTCAAGCCGCTCTTCGCCTACAGAGGAGCCAAAAGAGAATCAGACTGCACGGAGATTGAGAACTTAGCTCTCCATCCTGTAGGACAACTATCTTGCCATCTGTTCACGTTTGTGCCTCACAGACAGTCCCAATTCTCCCGCACCACCTAAGAAGTCAACACAATCACCCGCTGCCTGATACAAAAGGAATATTACCAGGGGACAAAACCGCTGAATGAAAAGGGGCGTGGCAAAACGGAACACTGTAAAAATGTATCAGCATTCAAAAGCCAGGTGACTGAATAAAACCTAAGGGACAATTCGGAGCTGCAGAAGTTGGCCCCAGGAAACTTCGGGGCTTGGGAGACAAGGAAACCTAAGGGCAGCGGCTGGGACTGGAGTGTCTGAGGGCAGAAGATGTTCACCAAGGAATCCGGTCGTCGGTTTCAAACCGGAAGCAATGATCCTGACAAAAATGAGTAGGTAACTGGAGAATAAAAGCAGGAAGGCTTGTTAATGGCTTAGCTGCTGATTCGGTTCTGATAAAAGTGTGTGCACTTTAAATGAAGGGTTAAAATGTCCTTTCCCCATGAGAGGGTGAAATGTGCTTTGTCCCCTTGTCTTTGTCACCCCGGTAAGCGGCCTGTCTACTGTAGCCTCACCGAGCGGTACATGTTTTTGACAGCTGGTTGGGTCTTGGCCTTGACCGAATGCAGGAGGGCACCACCACCTTTCTGGGGAGAGAATAGCAAGGGAGAGAGACTTGGTACCCTAGGGTTACCCCAGACTCTATCTCTCCACCCCAGTTGTGTGATATGGACAAGCGCCTCTCCCTAGACAAGTCTCAATATCTTCACTTCTATCTATAAATGAGCGTAATGATGACCCTCCCTGGGGACTGTTATGGAGCCAAGTTAATCCAATAATAAACACTAAACAAGTGTTCGGTGTTACTACCTTTAGGTTGTCTGCCCAGAGCTGGTAGGAGCGAAGAGCGCCTGCAATGAGGAGAGGTGGTCATGGCTGGTGGGCTGAGCGGGGGTGCTGGTGGCGCGGGGACTCTGGGCTAGGCACAGGGCTCACCTGAGGAGGCCTCGCTGCAGGTGATCTCCTGCTCAAAGAGATCTGAGAAGCCCTCCCCCGTGTTCAGCTTCTCCAGTCGGCCTTCGATGAACTGGGGGTGGGGGGAAGGGTCAAAAAGGGCTGC
Source organism: Spilogale gracilis (assembly GCA_004023965.1). Taxonomy (NCBI): domain Eukaryota; kingdom Metazoa; phylum Chordata; class Mammalia; order Carnivora; family Mephitidae; genus Spilogale; species Spilogale gracilis. The sequence goes on along the minus strand of PITA01003676.1, from coordinate 42,808 downwards.
CACCAACATATCTGAATTCAAGAACTCAGGATTCTGCGGGCCTTACACACGCAGACGCCATCCCTGGCCCCTCCAGGGACTCAGCCCGTAGGACTCAGGAGTCTGCAGCCCCCGCAGGGTGCCAGAAGTCCAACCCTTTCCCCGCCGCCCCAGTCAGAACCTGTCAGGGACTAGACCCCGCCCCTCATAGGGACCCGGAAGTCGGACTCTGACACTTGTGACCGGCCCCCCTCCTTTCAGTAATCCTGGTAGAAGTCGACCTCATCTTCAGGGACTCGAAAACCCATCCCAGCACAGATGGTCCCTGGAGTCCAGTCCATCTCCCAAGAACCCAAGGAATCCGCCCTCACTTCTCCCGCACGTCCCTGCAACCCCGGAGGCCCGCCCGCCTCCGCCCCAGCGAGGAGATTGCGCACTAGGGACACGCCCCTTTCGGAGAGCCGCAAGTCCAAGCCCGGAGTCCCACTCCCGCCCCGGATGCTCCATCCTTAGGGTCCCAGGGATTTAACCCCACCCCAGTCTCCCTAGGAACCTGGGAGTAGATTTTATCCCCCAGGAGTCAGGAGCTCCCAACTTTAGGGAAACGGTAGTTCAGTCATGCCTCCCCCACCTGGAGACCTTGAAGGGTGGGACCCCGCCGAACCGACTCTAGTCTCCTCTATAGGACTCGGGCGTCCGTCCCTCTAGCTCCCCTCGCCCACCAGAGACGCAGGATTTTCCGCTCCAGCCCCGCCCCCCGGCCCCGGCCCCGCCCCCAGGGTTCTGGCGCACCTGTTTGAAGAGCTGCAGGTGCACAGCCCGTCGATGGAAGGCCTGCAGGGGTGCCCCAGGCTTCTGGGCCAAGAACGCTTCTTCGCTGAAGGTCACAGGCTGGCCCTAGAAGAAAGACCCGCGACCTGAACTTCCGTGGTTCACCTGGACCCCAGCTGTCTCCCTTATTCTATAATACGTCTCTGTAGCAAACGTAAAATGGGACCATAATGATATCTATCTCATCACACGGTTGTGAGATTTATTAAATGAGATATAGCGACAGTAAAATCTGGCATTTATCGAGTGCTCACGATGTGCTAGTCACTATCCAAATATTTTGCTTATGCCCATTCACTGACTCACATGACCCTTTTGTGTGGGTACTCGCGGGATTCCATTTTACAGACAAGCAAACAGAGGCACGGAATAAGCACTCCATAAAGGCTAGGTATTATTATTATTATTATTCCTTCAGGGACCCAGCAGACCTCTCCCTTAGCCTGTCCGCCGCTCACCGGGCTGCAGATGAGCGCGTCGCGGTACCCCCCGAAGAGCAGGGCCTGAGCTTTGAGGAAAAGACGGGACACTCCTTCCCCTGGCGCCAGCGCCACCTTCCTTAGCTGCAGTCGCAGCAGGGATACCTGCGGGACAAGCGGAGGCTGTGAGTGGGCAGGTGTGGGGCCTCGGCCTCCACCACGCGGCAGGAGCATAGAAGGGGGTGACACTGACCACGTCTGGAGGCAACGCTTGCACGTCGTCGAAGGGCGTCTCCAAGGTATTGGAGTCCACGTTCATCACCACGACCTCCTCCAGAGCTTTCTCTCGCACTCTCTGCGTTGGGGAGTGGGGGTGGGGACGGCCGCTCAGAGCACGCGGATCTCTGGCGGGGTCGGTTATTTGGAGACGCAGGAAGAGGGGAATCTCGACTGCCGCTGCGGTCCGGGTCTGCCCCCACTCACCTCGGCAAGACTGGAGTGCACTCCGATGAGGTAGGGCATGGGCGCACTGCAGACAACCGAGGGGACAGGGTCATGCAAGCGCCGTCCCACAGTCTCCAGGACCCTAGGGCTCTTCCCCAAGCCCTGTCCCTCCCCAGTCCTGGCCCCTCACCAGCAGTAGTCTAGCAGATGCGGCGGCAGTGTGGGGATGAGCACGTGTTCCCAGTGCATGGGGTACAGCAGGGCACAGGACGCGTGGACGCACGATGTCAGCTGGGGATACGTAGGGAGACGTGGAGTCAATGGCTGGACATACACTCCCCCCTCCGCCCAGTTTCAAGGACCTTCTTCGGACCGTGACTCTCCCGCCTCCATTTCCCACGTTCCCAGTCTCTTGTCCCTATCTCCCCCTCCTCGCCCCTTCCCCACGCACTACTGGGTAAGAGGTGAAAATTCAAATCCCTTTAGGAACCCTGTGAAGACCAAGAATTCGGCAAATTACAGTGTTTGGAGCGGGGGGGGGGAGGAGGGCGCAACTCAGCAGGGCCTAGTCGCTCCTTTTAGGAAGCGGAGCTAATATGCAACCCTCCGGATCTCTCCCCTCAGTAGTAGAATAGCCCAGTAACTCCACCCCCCAAAGAGGCAGAGCTAGAATTCAGCGTCCCTCGGTTCCTAGGGACGGAGCCCGCTTTTGTCCAGCACTCGCGACCTCCGTCCTCCTCTAAGGAACGAAACTACAATTCGGCGCCCCAGGGGGGCGGAGCCAGTCTTGTTTCGGCCCCTAGTGGGTGGGGGTCTGGGCTAAGCGCTCCCAAAGAGGGGGCGCTACAGCGCAGCCCACTCTGATTCCCCGAACCTGGAATCAGCTCAACCCTGATGTTCCAACGGGCAGAGCCAGGACTTTGCACTCTCGCCCAGTGCAATTAGAGCCGGGAATCCGCCTCGCTGTCCCGCCCCCAGGGACGAAGCCAGGCCTTGGCCCCACCCACGGCCTGGCTGGCCCCGCCTCACGGTGCTCAGTTTGCTGGCGGTGAGTAGGACCCTTCTCTCCGCCAGGAGCGCCGCGAACAGCCCCACGATGTTCTCGTAGGTCACCGCCACCACCAGCTCCGTTAGGTTCCTCTGAGGATCGGAGAGAAGCGCTGGGGGCGAAGGACCACAGGATCCGACCGCCCCCTCTGGGTGGGTTTCGGGACCTTTCCTCGCCCACAGGACTCCCAGCCCCCAGGACAGAACTCACGTTCTCAGGAATGGAAGGCAGGCGGTCGCAGTCGGGGGCTACGAAGGAGGAAAGCTGGTGGGGGCGATGGGCGGGGGAACCGATCAATTAGGGGTCGGCCTCACCTAGGTGCCCAAGCTAACAGGGTGCCCAGTTCTGCTCACCGGCCTGCTGTTCCCCGGGGCAGGGGGTGTGATGCTTTGCGCACTGGAGACTGTCACTCGGCTGCCCTGGGAGAGAAGTCTTGCTGCGTGGTCCTCAAGGCTGGGGTGCAGCCTCCCTATCCACCCAAGGGGGTCTCCCAGAGGCTGGGGGCTACTCACCAGCTCCATTGACGCCTGAGTCCCAGGCAGGGGCTGTTGCCTGAGGTTTAGAAGAAGTTCCTCGACCTCAGAGACCTGGGTGGGAGCAGGGTGTCTGAGCCAGGATGTGGGCTGGGGATTCTGAGAGCCTTGACTGGGGCTGAGTGGTCTGGGAGGAGCCGAGGGTCTTAGGTCAGGCCTGCAGGTTCTGAGCCTGGCTGGGGGCTTGGGAGGGTAGGGCTGGGTCTTGCACAGGAATAAGAAAGGGGGCGCTGGTCTCACTTGGTCCTGGGCCAGGAGATCACCCACTGTGTTCAGTAGCTTGTAGAACATCTCAAACCAAGGCAGGTGGCTATAGGGAGAAGATTATAGGTTCTATGAAGTACCCCTAAGCCAGGGCCCTCCCCACCCACCACCCCAGAGCCCCATATCCCACACCTGAGGATGCAGAGGCAACTGTGGGCACCAGCCCGTAGGTGGCAGAAACCAAATCGGCGGCTGCCACTCAGGTCGGTGAGGGAGAAGGTGAAGTGCTGCACGGCTGGGCTGGGAGGCTCCCTGCAGGGGGGGGGAAGCTCTCAGAAACCTGAGGGTTCCAGCTCCCCGATCCACACCCCTCCCACCGGACTACACTCCTAGTATTTTGTCCACCGGTCTGAGTCCCTGGGTCCCTGGGTGATTGAATCCTGGGGGTCTCTGAGAGGTCTGAGTCCTTGGGTCCCCAAGTGTCCTCTTCCGTACCTTTCCACATCAAAAGGGAAGCAGAATTTAGGCACCATCTGCATAGCTTCCTGGGGGTGGAGAGAAGCACAGGTTGCTTGACAGCCCACCCCTGGCCAAGACAATCTTCTTCCTTGGGAGGACTGGCCTGGGTCCAGGGGGAGCAAAGAGCCAGCCTGCATACCTGGTCCCGGAAGTCTGGGGGGAACTGCCGCAGGATGGGGGGATCTGCGGGAGAGCAGGCTTCTAAATTCAGGGCCCCAGGCCCATCCTCCAGGTGCCCGCTCCCACCTGAGACCCCCAACTCACCCTCCTGCAGGGAGGCAGGACAGGCTGCTTCGAAGAACCAATCAAACATGGCGGGTGGTTCGCCTCTGCGGGACAGGACACGTGGGACAAGGCTTAGTGAGTCCAGGGGCTTGCTTCTGTGTATGAGCTCGTGTGGACGTGTGTCTGCGACTCCGCGTGTGTGTGTGTGTCCTCAGTGACTGGCGGCGGTGTGTGTAGGTCGTGCGCTGCTGTGTGAGCAATAGTATTGATCGTGTGTGCATGACTGACAGCATGCAGCAGGTGAGAGCGTGACTGTGTGTGTGTGTGTGATTTGTGTGAGCGTGCCGCGGTGTGCGCGTGTGTGTGCAGGTGATTCTATCCCGCGTCTGCCTAACTGTCCCGCGCAGGTGTCAGTGAGAGTGCGAGTGCGTGTGACCCAGCCAGTGTGAGGAGCAATAGCACGCGCATTCTTGCATGGCTGCAAGTGTGGCTAGGTCAGTGGGTGCACGCGCCTTCTTGCAAGCAAGAGGCCCTGCCTATGTTTCTCTGTGTGGGAGACTTCATGCACCCCAGGGGCTGAACCCAGATTTCTCATCAGAGCAAGGAGGGCCGCTTGCCCTATTATTGCTGTGAGCCGTGCGCTCTCTGCCGTGCTCCCTTGTCCCCCACTCTGCCCACCCTACAGAGGATGCTGGGACTTGGACTCAGGGGGAGCAACAGTGGGACCTGAAGAGAGACAGTGCACAGGCTGGGGGCTGGCTGAAGACGCACACAGTCTCTGACACCCCGGCACGGAGACCCCGAGCACTTCGCCCTCCTGCCCACGCGGTCGCACACAAGCCCCCAGGCACAAGGATCCACACTATCCTCTCTCACCTCTCCATCCCTTGCTGGCCCCCTGAAGCCATGTTCCCCATTTCTCTGCTACACCAAGAGGTGCCTGCTCAGAGTTACGGACTTAGTCACGCACAGCCGGAAGGAGAAAGAGAGAGGGGGAAGAGGGCCTGATAGTGGCCTGAGTGTGCCTGAGAGCCGAGTTCACACTGCAGGCCCCCTGAGAGCCCAGCCCCAGTCCCGGCCACCTGCCGCTGTGGCTCTAGGCCCCTCCGGGGCCTGCCCCAGCTCAGCTCCCCTTGGCCCCAGCCCAGACCTGCTCTGGGAATCTTGGTCCAGAGAGTGGGGGAGGGTGCAGCTCTTACTCAGCTTTGGATCCCATGGTCCCTGCAGGGCTGCCTCTGGCAGCAGCGGCGGCCGGCCGGGGCCCTTGCCCCAGGGGTTCTGGGGGCCTGTGCTTGCTCAGGGCTGGGCCCTGAGCCCGCTCAACTTCCTGTGTGGGTGGGAGAGGAAGTTTGATGGGGTGACGTCCCAGGAGGGAGGCCCCTGCCCCCACCCACTGTGACAGACCCAGGCATCCTGCCTCCTAGCCTTCTGAAGGTAGGGTGGCATGGGTGGCGGGCTCGGAGGCTCGGCCCCTAGCACCGTCCTGCCAGGCCAGGGTACCTCTGGTCCCTGACATCACACCCAAGCCTTCCTCTCTCTGGGGCAGCCAAAGATTCACAATTTGCTTAAAATGCTTCCTCTTTCCCCAACTCTTCCTTCCTTTTGCCCATCTACACTGGCCATTCCCTGTAGGACCACCAGGGGGAGCCAGGCTGGAGAGTGGCCACCCGGGAGCCCAGGGTTGGACATAGAGCAGAGAGCACAGTCAGGGACACAAATCCAGGAGTGCAGAGGGACAGCCCTTGCCCAGCCATGTGATAGATGCAGAGATAACACACAGACGCAGCCAGAAACCAGTTCCAGACAGAGACATGAGACCACAGCGCTGGGTACAGACAGGACAATGGAGATCTGGATCAGGACAAGAGACAGAAGCACATAGAGCGCAGTTGCAGATAAAGCAGTAACAGAAGGGCAGACATGGTCAGGACCCGGCTACGAGCCGGAGTCATAGCCAGACATGGTCACACACCCGGAGAGAGACCCAGCCAGACACCCCCGCCCCCAGTAGAGTTGCAGACCCAGAAAGAGAAAGAATGCAAGTGGACAGATGGCTGCACTGTCCTTGGGACAGCACGAGGACACACTTGCAGGCACAAGGGCAGAACACAATACAGGTGCCCAAGGTCATGCACATACACACAAAACCCTGCAAGCAGACCTAGAGAGTCCGAATTCAACAGACTCTGCAAGACTCCTTGGCCTCCTAAAAGGTACTGAGAAGGTCCACATGGATACAGGTGTGCATGGGCAAGAACCCACATGGCTGGCATGTCCCGGGGAGTCTGGAGGTGAGTGTCTGTGTGGCTGAGGGATCCGTGTCTAGCCCATCAGACTACCTAAAGACGCAGGTGATTCTGTGCATGTGTGTTGTGATTGTGTTTACACCACTGATGTGTGATCTCAGAGTGGGATTCTCTGTGCGGCTGTTTCTGTATCTGGAACATAGATATTTGGGCCTGTCTCAGAGCCCGTGATGTCTCAGTGAGAGAACTCATGTAAAATGTTTGATATGAGGCCTGAATCAAGCTTTTGAAATGCTCTATCTGTTATTGTGGAGGAAGGTCAGCTGGTTGCTTAGGAAAATTATTTTGGAATCAGAGAGACCTGGGTTCGAAGACCTGACTCTGTTCTTCAACATCTGTAGGCCCTTAGGCAAGTCATTTGACTTCTCTGTATTAATTATCTATCGCTGTGTAACACGTCACCCTAGAGTTAGTGGCATAAAAGAACATACATTTGTCATCTGATGGTTTTTGTGGAGGCCAGGACTCTGGGCACAGCTTATCAGAATCCTCTACTGCAGGATCTCTCAGCGGTAGTAAGGTGCCCAACGGGCTGTGGTCTCATCTGTAGGACCAACCAGGGAAGGGTCTTCTTCGAAGCTCACTACTTAGTTGTTGGCGGGACTGGATTCATTGCTGATGGTTGGACCAAGCATCTCAGGTCCTTACTGGCTGCTGGAGGATGCATCCAGTTCCTTGCCATGTGGATCTTCCCAACATGCTCGCTTCCCCAGCACAAGCAAACTGAGAAGGCTGCAGAGCTCATCAAAATGGAAGTCCCCGTCTTCTGTAACCTCATCTTGGAAGTGGCATCCCAACACCTCTGACTACCCTGTTGGTCAGAAGCCATCTCCGCGTCCTTCCCACACTCAATGGGAGGGGACCACCCAAGGGCATGAGTAGGGGAGATGGCCCTCCTGCTGTAGAAGGAGGAAATCAGGACATCTACAGTGCACTTGCTCATTCAGGCAACAAGAATTACCGACGGTCTGTGTTGCACGAGGCTGTTCTAGGCGTGTGGTGACCAAGGTAGACAAGATTCCTGTCCTCGTGAAGCTTACATGCCAGTGGGGAGGCAAGAGGACAGACAAAAGAAATAAGCGTGTAAATAGACAAGATATGTGAGTTAGCAATAGGTGCCATCAGTGAGATGAAACAAGATAGCAGATGGAGAGGGGCTGGATGCTGAGGGCAGGCTGCTCCAAGGAGGTGACCTTTGAATGGAAGCCTGTAAACCAGACGTGGCCAGTCATGAGAGGAAAAGTAGCAGGATGGCAGGCACAAAGGCCCTGAGGTTGAATCAAGCTTGATCGGACTGAGCACAAAAAGGTCCCTGCAAGTTCAGCTTGATGAGTGTGGGGGAGGGTGCTGGGAGAGAGTCAGCAGCGCACAGAGACCAAGGTGAGAGTTTGGGTTTCAGTCTGAGTGTGACAGAGTAGTGGGAAGGTTTGAGCCGGGTAGGGACAGGCTTTCATTTGCATATAAGTGCTCCTCTCTGGCTACTGTGGGAGGAAGACTTACTTCAGGGTGAACGGGGTGGCAGCAGGGTTTCCAGGGAAGCGACTGCAGGGAGCTTTCTGGATGTGGCAAATGGTGGCTTAGACCAGGGTATAGACAAGTGGGGAGAAGGGGTCAAATTTGCTATACGTTTTGGAGACACAGACAGCGAGCCTCAGCAAAAGGTAGGAAGAGTGTGCCTGGCATAGGAAACAAGAAATCGAGGCCGCTTGCAGTTTAAGCAACTGGGCGGTGCCGTTTATTGGAGAAGGGAATGTTCTGGGAGTAGAAGAGCTCTTTCGGGGCCACGTTAGGTTTGAGATGATTAAGACAGCCAAGTTGACTGCCTCGCCCATTGTCTTTCTGTTCCACCGTGGGTTGCTGGGGGCTGGGTATCCAGGCTGTTCTCCCGATGCTTCCTCCTGGCAGAGGTGGGACCCAGTCAGGGGCCTGGAAGGCCAGTCTGGGTCTGGTGACAGATCATTGAGTGAGGAGGAGAGAGCTGACTGGCTCTCAGCATCTCTCCCCCTTCCTTCCCTTCCTCCTGGTTTGCCTGCCTTTCGGTATTGCAGAAGTGAGAAGATCCAAAACCAAACCAAACACTTCCTAGACTTCTTCCCAGCTCTGGTTCTGGAAGCACACGAGTTTCTACCAACTAAAAATGCTCATAAGATTTGGAAGGCAGAGGGGCGCCTGGGTGGCTCAGTCGTTAAGTGACTGCCTTCCGCTCAAGTCATGATCCCGGAGTCCCCGGGATCGAGTCCCGCATCGGGCTCCCTGCTCAGAGGGAAGCCTGCTTCTCCCTCTCTCACTCCCCGTGCTTGTGTTCTCTCTCTCGCTGTGTTTCTCTCTGTCAAGTAAATAAATAAAAATCTTAAAAAAAAAAAAAACCTTAAACAAAAGAAAAGATTTGGAAGGCAGAGTGAGGCAGAACTGTGTGTATGTAACTCTTTCCAGTTTTGTGGGTGCTGGATTCAGTAATTCTGGGGGCAGCCTCTCCATCCTCCACCTTTCTCACTGAGCAGAGGAAGCAGTTCCCTGGTGGCCGACCTCTGTGATGTTCCAGCTTATTCCAGAGCTACTCAAAAACATGCTCTCAGGGGCACCATCACCTGCGAGCTTGTTAAAAATGCAAAATCTGGGGGTGCTTGGATGGCTCAGTCAGTGGAGCATGCAACTCGATCTTGGGGTGTGGGTGTGAGCCCTGCATTGGGTGTACAGATTACTTAAAAATAAAATCTTAAAAAAAAAAAGTGCAGTCTTGGGGTCCCCTCCCCCAAGCCTGCTACACCAGGAACTCTATGGTGGAACCCAGGAAGCTTTGCTTTAGCCAAGTTTTCCTGGTGAATCTTTTTTTTTTTTTTTTTAAACTTATTTTTTAAAATGTAAGCTCTATACCCAGCTCAGGGCCATAATTGACGACCCTGAGGCCAAGAGGTGTGTGTTCTACCCACTGAGCCAGCCCGGCGCCCCTTTTTGGTTATTCTTTTGCACACTAAAGTTCAAGAAATACTGACCTACAGCCCACTCTCAGTCCCTTCAACGATGTTATAAGCCCCTAAATCCTTGTATTAAATCCCTTTCTGCTTAATATGCCTATCACAGTCCTTGCACTGAGCTCTGGCTGATAAAAGGGAATCAGAGTTTGAGACTTAAGTGGCTCATGGTATAAGCCCCCCCCCCCACCAATAGCCATGGGACTTTGCGCAAGAGACCCCTAGTGGCAAACTGCAATTTCCAAAGATGGTCACAGCGGCACCTCCCATCCCGCATGCCCTCCTGGAATCATGCCTCTCTATAGAGGTGGAGCCTGCATCCCACCCTCTTAAACCCGGAGAGGCCTTGGTGACCCTGTGGATCAGGAGCCCAAATGACACTACGTGACTTCTTAAGCTAGGTCAGAAAAACTCAGTGTCTTTCTTTGGCCTTGTTCTCCCCAGAGGGTTGCTCTTGGGGGATCAGCCACCAAGCTGTGAGGTTGCCCCAGCAGACTGTGGAGGGGAAGTGATGCCCTCCTTCCGCCCGCCCCTTCTGAGAGGCTTACTCCACACGGTTAGCGGTACAGGCTGCTCTGTGGGATGCTGAAATCTGTCCCGCTCCTCAGCACCCCTAGATCAGATGTCCCTTCCCCACCTACTTCCATCCCCAAAGGCTCACTTGCTGCCCCTCCCACAGGGAGATAAAAATGCACTGGGCAGAAACAGGGCAGGACACGTTTATTAAGCGGAGGGGAGGGGAGGCGGGGAGGCTGGTGGGCACAGCGCCTTTGGCTGGCATGCTCTCAGGTTGCATTGCAGCAGCGGCAGCCCTCCACACACGTGTGTGTGTGTGTGTGTGGGGGGGGGCGAGGTTGGCAAGAGGTGAGGGGCGGGAGTCTGGGGGTAGAAAGGGAAGGGGCGCTCAGGGGAGCCAGAGATGCAGTGTCAAAGGAGAGGTCAGGTCAGAGGTGAGGGGAAGCTCAGCAGGAGGGGTTAAAAGTAAACTTGGGACTCAGGTCTGGGAGGCACCATGGGGTTCGTGGGGGAGGTCAAAGGAGAAGGAGAGGTCCGGGTGAGGGAAGGCTCATGGGTCAAAGGTCAGCTAGGGTCCCTTCCCAAGCCAAAGCAGCAGCAGCAGCAGGAGGAGCAGCAGCGAGGTTCCAGGTTCGTGGGCTCCCCTTGGGGGTGAGGGGCGGGGGCTCTAGGCCACCTCTTCCTCGGCCTCCTCCTCGAACTCGCCCTCCTCGGCCGTGGCGTCCTGGTACTGCTGGTACTCGGACACCAGGTCGTTCATGTTGCTCTCGGCCTCGGTGAACTCCATCTCGTCCATGCCCTCGCCCGTGTACCAGTGCAGGAAGGCCTTGCGCCGGAACATGGCGGTGAACTGCTCCGAGATGCGCTTGAACAGCTCCTGGATGGCCGTGCTGTTGCCGATGAACGTGGCGGCCATCTTGAGCCCCCGGGGCGGGATGTCGCACACGGCCGTCTTCACGTTGTTGGGGATCCACTCCACGAAGTAGCTGCTGTTCTTGCTCTGCACGCTCAGCATCTGCTCGTCCACCTCCTTCATGGACATGCGGCCCCGGAAGACGGCGGCCACCGTCAGGTAGCGGCCGTGGCGCGGGTCGCACGCGGCCATCATGTTCTTGGCGTCGAACATCTGCTGCGTGAGCTCGGGCACCGTGAGCGCGCGGTACTGCTGGCTGCCGCGGCTGGTGAGCGGCGCGAAGCCCGGCATGAAGAAGTGCAGGCGCGGGAAGGGCACCATGTTCACCGCCAGCTTGCGCAGGTCGGCGTTCAGCTGGCCCGGGAAGCGCAGGCAGGTGGTGACGCCGCTCATGGTGGCCGACACCAGGTGGTTGAGGTCGCCGTACGTGGGCGTGGTCAGCTTGAGCGTGCGGAAGCAGATGTCGTAGAGCGCCTCGTTGTCGATGCAGTACGTCTCGTCCGTGTTCTCCACCAGCTGGTGCACCGACAGCGTGGCGTTGTAGGGCTCCACCACCGTGTCCGACACCTTGGGCGACGGCACCACGCTGAAGGTGTTCATGATGCGGTCCGGGAACTCCTCGCGGATCTTGCTGATGAGCAGCGTGCCCATGCCCGAGCCTGTGCCGCCGCCCAGCGAGTGGGTCAGCTGGAAGCCCTGCAGGCAGTCGCAGCTCTCGGCCTCCTTCCGCACCACGTCCAGGACCGCGTCCACCAGCTCGGCGCCCTCCGTGTAGTGGCCCTTAGCCCAGTTGTTGCCGGCTCCCGACTGGCCTGCAGAGGGGGAGGGGAGAAGGGGGGCATGCCCTGTGGTTATGGGGAGAGCTCTGCCTCAATGCCACGCGGCCATCCTTGCAGCTGAATAACGAAGTTGTTATTTCATTAGCATGATTGTTAAGTCCTTCTCTCCGCTTCCGTCCTTGCCTCTCTTCATCCAGCAGCCAGATGGATTCTGGTAAAACCCCAGTCCATTCATGCCTCACTTTGGCTCAAAGCCATGACAGTTGAGCTCAAAAAAAAGCTCCACCTTTTGGTAGAGACCCAAGTCTTCCCCGAAGCCTGCAAGGCCTTGCGGGAGGTAGCATTTCTTCTCATCCCCTCCTCTGAGTTCACATGATCTGACCTCCTCAACCCTGTCCTGGACTGGTTCCCACCCTCACTCCACCCTATTACCCCCAAAGTCTGTTCTCCTCCAAGCAGCCAGAGGACGCCTGTGAACACCTGAATCAGGTCCCACCCCCCTCTACCCACAACTCTCCAGGGCTCCCACCCCCTCAGGACGCAAGCCCAAGTCCTCCGTGCAGCCCACAGGGCCCTGAATAACCTGCCCTCACCCTATCACCTCTCTGCTCTGGCCACACAGGCCTCCTTGCTGTTTCTCCAGCACACCACGCCTGATGCTGCCCCAGGACCTTTGCACCTGCTCTTCCTGCTGCCTGGGATGCTCTTCCTTCCAGGTATTCACATGGCTGACTCCTCCTTCAGGTCTCTGTGCCATGTCACTGCCTCAGAGAAAACAGGCCTGCCAGGCAGGCTGGCTCCACTGCCTTCCCCACCTTCTCTCCCAGAGGCCATAGGATCTCTTCACCCCAATGGAGCCATCCATCATGGTCATCCTAGAATCGCTCACACCCTTTGGCCAACATTATTTAGCCCTTCCACGGCCAGATCCTGAGGACATACTGTGTGCCATGCCCATGCAAGGAGTGTCATTATCTTGCTGAATCATCACACAGACGAGAGAGGGGAAGTCAGCTGTCCAGGGTCACACAGCTTGTCTTGTCCATGTCTAGGCTTCAGACTCTATAAACCCACTCTGGGAAGGAGGGGTGCCTGGGATGGGCGGGGAGGGTGGAGCTTGGGGTCTGAGGTCAGGTTGGTGCATGACCTAGGAGGCACCGGGATAGGTTTCAAAGAAATGTTCCCACCGTGTGCTTGCCTCCTGAGCCAGAGTGCTGTAAATGTGTCTATTGTTTTCTCATCTGCTGTTGCCTCTGACTTACACATTGTTCCCCCCTTCAGTGCCTTTTGGTCAGCCTGGGTCCTACTCATATTTGAGACTGTAGATACTGATGATGACAATGAAAACAACCCATGCTTATTTACCCTGTGCTCTCTGCCAGGCATTGTTCTAAGTGCTTTATGCATATTAATGGCTTTAAGCCTCCTGATCCTGAGATCCTGATGAGTAGGTCTTTTGATAACCCTTATTTTTTTTTTTTAAGATTTTATTTATTTGATAGAAACACAGCTAGAGAGGGAACACAAGCAGGGGGAGTGAGAGAGGGAGAAGCAGGCTTCCCCCAGAGCAGGGAGCTCGATGTGGGGCTGATCCCGGGTCTCTGGGACTCCGGCAGAGGCTTAGCGACTGAGCCACCCAGGCGCCCCTATAACCCCTTTTAAAGATGTGGAGACTGGGGCACAGAGAGATCAAAGAGCCTGACTAAAGCCTCCCAGCTGACTCAATCAGTGGCTGAGTTTTACTTATTTATTTTCTTTGTTGCCCATGTCCCTCCATCAGGAGGTTGGGTCCCGTGGGGTAGAGAGGTTCGTCTGCTCTGTCCATATGGGGTTAACAGCAGGACTTGGCATGCGGTAGGTGCTCGATAAGTTATTTGTGGAATGCATGAAATGGTAGAGCTGGCATTTTCACCCAGGCAGTCTGGCTCTGGTCCATACTGTTAAATTCAAATGCCACCTCCTCCAGGAAGCCTTCTCTACACCCTCCCCCATATCACATGCCTGTCCTGGGCTCCCACAGTGGCCTGTGTGTCCCGCGTCAAGTGAAAGGAACACGGGGGCTTCCCATGTCTAGAACTCACCAAACACAAAGTTGTCAGGCCGAAAGATCTGGCCAAAGGGGCCAGAGCGGACAGAGTCCATGGTGCCAGGCTCCAGGTCCACCAGCACGGCTCTGGGAACATAATTTCCTCCTGCAGGGAAGCAGATGGAGGGCAGCTGCGGGTGCGGGAGTGCCGGGACCCGGCATCCTGTCCCCTCCCAGCCTCCCCTCCCCCACTCTGGCAGGTGCCCCTGAGCCCTACCTGTGGCCTCATTGTAGTACACATTGATTCTCTCCAGCTGCAGATCACTGTCCCCGTGGTATGTGCCCGTTGGGTCGATGCCGTGCTCATCACTGATCACCTCCCAAAACTAGAGGGATGGCGGTGTTAAGGGCAGAGAGAGGGGAAACAGGAGGCCAGGCCTGTCCCGGCCTCTCCGGGCCCACGACCTCCAACCACCTCCCCGCTGCCAACTTGTACCCCAGCAAGGTGAATGGGGGACCCAGAGGCATGGTGGGGAGGCAAGGATGAGGCAGCAAGAAGGGAGAGGTGGGGGCAGGGTGGAGCAGAGCCCTCACCTCAGCCTAGCCTGCTGGTGTCAGCTCGCCTAGGCAGCCGCCGCGGGGAAGGGCAGGGTCTCTTTGTGCGGGTGACGGACAGGGGCCCAGCTGTGAAGCCAGCTGTGGCCGGCGGACCCAAGGCTCGGCCCCACCCCCATCGCCCTCTTTGTTCCCAGCCTGGCCCTGCCCCCGCCCCCTCCCCCAGCCGCCCCAGGGGTGACGGCCTCCTGGGGATTCCATCTCTCCGAAGGGCCCAATTTGGGGGAGCTCTCTGGAGCTCATTGACCCGCTCCGCCCCTCGCCACCGCCTCCGGCGCCCCATCCCCTGCGCACCTTGGCCCCGATCTGGTTGCCGCACTGGCCGGCCTGCAGGTGCACGATCTCCCGCATGGCGGTGGTGCTGATGGTGGACGCGGCGGCGGCGGCGCTGAGGTGCGAGCAGCGGCGGAGGGACGAGAGGCGGACGCGGCGGCGGCGGCGGCGGCGGCGGCGGCGGCGAAGCACGGTCCCTGCGCCCCCGGGGCGCCTCTATATGAGCGGGCGGGGCCCGCGTCGGGGGCCGGTCACCGGCCCGCTCCGCCTCCTAGTCCCGCCCCAGGACGGAGGGTGCGGCGGTGGAGGGATCTCTGCCCTCCCCCCCCTCCCCGCACGCGGCTCAGCAGCTGGGAGACCTCCGGGGGAACCGGCTGGGACAGGCAGGGCTCCGTGCTCCTCCATCGCGGGCCGTGGGTGAAGCCCCTCGAGCTCCACTGTGCCATCTACTCCTCCCACCCACCGGCTCCCAGCTCTGCCTGGCGACCCGGGTCTTGCGGAGATCCGACCGGAGAAGGGAGAGAGCGCCGGGTAAACAGCCGGCGGAGAGAGCCGGCGTCTCCCCGACCCTCCTAGAGGCCCTGCCTCAGTTTCTCATCCGTGGCCTGCCTCCCCGTTCTATTTAGGTCTCCTTGACCTCGAGTCAACCGAGAGGACTCCCAGTGGGGCAGAGCAGGGGGCTCCCTAGTCGCGGTGTGTTTTGGGAGGGGGCGATCAGTCCCCAGAGGATTTGCCTTGAAGCTGCATAGTAACACCAAGGTTTTTCTTCCACGTTTCCCTGGGGATGCCTTTGGAAGGTGATGGAGGTTGTAGGGAACGGAGCGCTCCCCCTGGACACCGTTCTTGGGCTTTGGGTCCGTGACAGGTGGGGTCAGCTCCAGCTTCGCCTGGGGTTGAACATTGAGGAGTAAGACTCAGATCTGGACTACACAAGGGGTGGATGATGAGCCCTGGGGGGGGGTGGTGGTGGTGGCTGCCTTGCTTCCTCCCTGCTCCCAGCCCACAGGCACCTCCCTGCTCCAGTATTGTCACTCATTACAAGCCCTCGCCAAACCCTCACATTTCTTGTTGGCTCTACGACATTGCATAGGCCACTCTGTCCTTGGCCGAATTTCCTTATCTGCAAGATGGGGCAGTCAAGAATGCCTGCCTTCTCGGGCCACTGGGAGGGTCCAGTGAGAGGGCCCAGTTAAGAACAAGCCAACCCCAATAAATTGTAGCTATTAGTACTGCAATCCTTATCAGGGGCTGGCGAGACTTCCTGTGCTGACCCTTAAGGGAAGGTCCGACCTCTTGGGGCACCTTCTCCTGACCTCTAGCTCTGCCATCCCAGGAAGCCTCCTCCTCACCTTCTCCACACGCCCTGTGGTTTCCAGCTATTGTGGGGCGGGGGTGGGATCAGTCAGGTGGCTATGTGGCTGGGACCTCATGTTTGCCAGTGGCTTCTGGTTTTGACTCAGTGGTTCTCAACAGGGGTGATTCCGTCCTCCCAGGAGATACTTGGCAATGTCACGCCTGGATAGGGCGTGTGCGTGCACGCTACTGGCATCTAGTGGATGAATGTCGCCAAACATTCCACTGTGCATAGGACAGTCCCTCGGGGTCCCCAAGAATGATCTGGCATCCAATGGCAGTAGCGCTGAGGTTGGGAAACCTTGTGTTGCCAAGTGGGAAAAAAATTGAGATCCCCAAGCTCACCCTAGACCTTAGAATACATTTCTGTCACATGGTATAAACAAGGGTGACCCCCCAGGGTCTGTGAGTCACTTCCTCTAACTGCCCCACTCAGGTGTGTATTTAAATGCGTGCAGCATCTAGTAGGTCAGGTGGTTATGAAGCAAGTGTCTCTCGGGGGGGGGGGGTGTCAATGGGATTCTGTAAACCAGGGGTCTCAGCTGGGGCTGACGTGTCTGGAGGCATTTCTGATTGTTACGACCTGGGGAGTGCTACTGGCATTGAGTGGGTGGAACCCAAGGTTGCTGCTTAACGCCCTGCAAGGCAAAGAAGTATCAAAACCCCAAATGTCAATAAGGCCAAAGTGGAGAAACCCTGGTTTAGGCCTTTGAGGTTATGACCCACTGCGTTGGTACCACTTGATCCCTGAGACATGCATGTTCACTGGCCCATGTTAATATGTATCAAAAGTTCATGGAACACCTGGGTGGCTCAGTTAAGCGTCTGCCTTGGGCTGGGCTCCTTCCTCAGGGGGAAGCCTGCTTCTCCCTCTCCCACTCCCCCTGCTTGTGTTCCCTCTCTCCCTGTCGAATAAATAATAAACTAATAAATAATAAAAAAAATCTTTAAAAAAAAGTTCATGAACTCCACATTGGCATTTCCTAATTTTTTTTTTAACATATCAAGAGTCATAAAAAAAACCAACCCATACAAATGGAAGTGGCTCTGCTGGTAGGGGCTGATTTGGGGCTCAGCCCTAGAAAAATGGGGTTTCCTATATCACCCCACCAGGGCTGGATTGCTCTGGATTACGGACTGAGCCCCAGAGAGCAGGGCTTTCTGGGTTAGCCCATCTAGGAAGGGTCAGTCTCAAGAGACTAAGGCCCTGCAGTGCCCTTGACCTCTCTCTGCATCAGGGCATCCCTTGGGTTCCCTGGTGGTCTTCGGAAGAGCAGAGGGAGGGCAAGGGAGAGAGACAATGGATAGCAAGTGTGGCCTCCTTCCACCCAGAGCGGCTGCAGGCAATCCCAGAGACACAGAGAGCCTGCTGGGAGAGGGGAAGGGGATTGGAGTGGGCTGGTGTCATCTGTCTGTCCTCCAGGGCTGCCCCTCCTAAGTCTGACCTCTCCCGTGCTTTCTTCCCGGGAAGTATCCTGTGCACCATGGCCTCCGGCAAATGGACCCTCCCTGGTAGCAGGGTATCACCTACCACCCGGAAAGCCATCGGGACTGCCTGCGGGAATCCGGAGACCAGATTAAACGGGTGGTGCCAGGAATCCCAAAATCCGGATGTAGCCAGTGAATAGAGCCAGGGACAAGAAAAGGGGCTGGGTGGTGGGCTCTTAAGAGCTGGGTTTTCTGTCTCCAGGTGCCGGCCTGCCCACAGAGCTGGGGGGCAGGTGGGCAGCATCTCGAGGCCCGAGGACTGGCTGGAGGGATTCCACTCTGTGGCTGCATTTTCGCACCCACCTGCCTCTCTGACCCTGGGCAGCCAGGATGTGAGGCAGGGTGTTCTATCTTGCCAGCTTTGTATGGAAATGGGTTTCTGCATCCAAAGAGTCTAATGGTTCTGGCCCCTGAAACCATCACTATAAGAGAGCTATGCTAGTAACTACACTCTAGTGTTGGCAGAAATGGAGGATGCTGAACAGAGGGTTTCCCGTGCAGTCGGATGAGACCCTACGGGGAGGCTCATACTCTGGCAACCCCGGCAACCCCCTCTCTGGTCTGTGTCACACCTCCCACTGAACCAGCTGGTCTCATCAGGGAGCCTTCAAAGGGCAGGGATAGGGCCCCCAATTTTGAAATGGAAACAGAAAACAACAACAAAAAATCCCATTTTAAAACACCAGATTAATTTACTTCCTTGGAATGAGCAGGGAGAATAGGCAGGTGGCTTTTGGGCGTTTCGGGGAGGGATCAGTCATCAGCACTTGGGGAATCCTCATGAGGTGGAGAGTTCCCAGAGACCTAGAACATTCTGCGCACTAAATCGTACTAAATCGACCACCCTTCCTGAGGTCTGCCAAACCAGGGAAAGCCTGCCTTCTAGTTCTAGTGTCACCTGTCCACCACGAGGGGGCCACACTGCCACCCCATCTGGAAGCCTCGAGGCATTGCCAAAATGCACCCCGACCCCCAATCCACCTCGGGGGGATGGACTGTTTTGTCTATTGTGAACGATAATCCTGATGTTTAAGCCAGATCCTGTCCAAAGTGCTTGGAGTGTGTCATTTCATTTATGTCTGAGCTCGGGAAACCAGAGCCCTAGGGGGCAGGTGCTATTTGCATGCCCATTTTACAGATGTGGAATTGGAGGCCCAAGGGGGTTTACTTTCTCATACACAGTGGAGGCTGGGAATAAAGTCCATACATTCCAGCACCAAAACCCCCTGATCCTTTATCACTACGGAAAGCAGTAGTTACTTTGTTACTTGAGCTTTAAAAAGAGAAAAAAAGAAAAAGGGCTGCTAGTTGAACGGGCTGCCTTGCAGGAAGAAAATATCGCTGGAGTGACCAGTAGCTGGTGTGAGCCGTGTGACTGGGGCGTGCTCCTTGCCCTGGCTCTGTCTGTGCCATTGTGTCTGCCCACCACGTCGCCCAGACGCTCTGGGCTTGGGCTGACCCCCATGTGTGCAATCTGATGCCACCTCCCAAGTCTGTGCTTACTTTGTCCTCTGGGTCTATGAGTCATTGACTCCTTTCCCGAGGCTCCCCCCACCCGCAGCTCCTCCTTAGACCTCCACCTCTGCTGGGTCTCATTTCCCTTCCCCCTGCCCCTGGCAGAGCCCATCCCTGGCATGAAAACCCAATCTGGCACGGGCCCTCTCCAGCTGCAGAGACAGGGAGAGAGAGTTCTGGAAGTTGCTGTTCTAGGACAGGGATGCTGAATGAGCCCTAAGAGGAGACGGGCCCTCCCCATTCTTGCCCGCCCCACTCCAGGGGCACACACAAGCTCGATGAAGGCCGTGCCCGGCACTGCTGGCACCAAGCGTGTGGGAGGGGGTGGGAGACAACGGAGCATTCTCCGGCCTCGCCCGGTGCGCGGCCCGCCTCCCACGGACACTTGCCACCACCAGATACACCATGGAGCCCATGCCCACAGAGGCTTGCTCTGAATGGAAGGATTTTTCTGGGAGATGAGTTGGGGAGGGCTGACACTGGCTGACTTCAGATGGGGCTGGGGTGCGGTGGGGCTGCGTCCTGGGTTCCCCTCATTGCCCACCCCCTCACCTGACATCGAGGACACTTTTGGGGTGCCTGATGCAGGTGTCACTAGTGATGTGGCTACTCTTTTGGCTGAAGGAAGCCGGGTCGGGTGGGAAGTGGGGTCTTAAGTGACCTGTGGGTCATACTGCCAAATATGAAGGTGTCCAGATGGCTGGAGACCATGGCCAAGTGGGCGCCGCTCACAAAGGCTGGTGAGCTCAGATGCGGGTCCTGGACCCAGAGCATCTCTCCCAGGAGGACCTGTGTGTCACACGAGTAGGGAGGGCTCAGCACCACCGGGCAAGGGGGCCACAGGCGTGGGAAGTGCCCAGCCCTTGTCTCAGACACACTGCCTTTCCCAGAAAGGAGGGGCTGTTTTCCCACTACACCAGGCAGAAAGGCATGGCTTCCCATTTCACTGAGAGAAAGGGTGGGACATACTCTATTTTAGGTTGGACACAGGCAGGAGTCCAGTATCTGACCGGGCGGGACTTCCTGCTACACTGGGGGGGGGGGGATGTACAGACTTCCTCCCACGTGCCTGAAAATGGCGGGCCTTCCCTTTTCACCAGAATAAAGATGCAGGTTGTTTCCTCTAGGTTTGAAAGAGAGCAATTTCCTAACTCCCCAGGAAAGGGGGCAGGCCCACATCCGGCTTGGTAACTATGAGGAGTGGGCCTCCCTGTGTGGGGGTGGGGAAGGGTCTGAGCTTCCTCTCCTTCTATGCTTAAGGCAGAGAGGCTGGCCTTCCCCCTCTTCTGTGTCAACAAAGGGTGAGCCTTACCGTTTCCTCAAGGAAAGTTCCATGCCACGGAGCAGGGAGACTTCCCATTTTATTAGGAAGAGTGGGTACCTCCTCCTGGTTCCAGCCTAGAAGCTTCGCCCATGGCATGCCACCCCACATGGGGTGAAAGTGGCCAGCCCCTTACCGTGAGGAGGGAGGTTGAGCAGGTAGGCCCAAGGCTGCCCTGTGTGTACGTGTGTTCATGCCTCTGTCTGTGAGCCTAGCTGAGCTGGGAGATGCCGGTGTGACTGCTGGGTGTGCGCAGGGTCTGGGGCTGCTCACCTGACGCACATCCTGAAGTCAGGCAGGGCAGGGGGTCCTGTCTCAGGCTCTCTGTCAGGCCCACCCACCCTAGAGACCCGCTCCCAGGCCTCCTACCCTGTTATTGCCCACTGAAGTCTGGTGGGACTAGGTAGTTGGAACCCAGCCCCCCACAGCCCCCCAGCTCCCTTCCCGGGTGGAGAGGGCAAAGCTCGTGTCCCAGCCTGCCCTCGCCTTCCCAGTGAGGAGGCTTTGGTCACCAGCTCTGCCCACTGAGGAGATGCCTGCCACACATCTAGACCCCAGGCAAGCTCCGCCACAGAGATACAGCCACACACAGTCTGATGCCGGCAACTACACAACACAACCACACAGTCCGACCCAGATTCACAGATTCAGATGTGCACCTGCAGGCACACAATGCAACAATATACCCCCAACACACAGAGGCCCACAGAGACCCAGACACGCACCAGGCTACACAAATGCCACCAGATCCGCCCCGAGCCAGGGGCACTGTAGGGGTCGCCCACACTGAACACATCTCTCCAAGCCAATACGACACACAGCACGACCACACAATAACATAACACACAACACAGAGGCCCAGAGACTCACAGACAGCATACACATGCACACACAGGGGTACACAACACGGACCCAGGCAGGCTCGGGGATATCACTCATAAAGTCCCATGCAAGACTGACAAAAAAGAAAAAGACACGCAGCCCGATGCTGTTGTGGGCACACAGACCCAGGAAGACAGGAACACATCCCGAAGTCACACTTGTGGACGGCCCCCTTCTCCCCTGTTCACACAGGGACACACTGACCCAGACATCCCCGAAACACATGGATGAGCACATGCTGTGAAGTCATCTGACCCAAGTACGGGTACACACACGTGCGCACGTGCGCGCGCACACACGGGCAGCCAGCCTGGTGGGGGGGGGAACAGGCAGATAGAACCCCCTCCACATATCTTTGGGTGTTGGCATAGGGAGGGGCCTCAAGGCTGGTGGGGGGGGCTCACCCAACAGCAGACACAACATTCCAAAGCCACCAACAACGTGGTGGTGGTCTAGGTGTGCGGCCCAGGTGGCGCGGGAGTATCGTGAGCAGGTCCCCAGGCCACAGGCACCGGCCCCAGGTTACCAGCTGGGACAAAGCCAAGATCTCATGCGGTCAGTTTATAGACAGCGGGGGCGACAGGGTGGGCACCCACCCGGCCTGGGGTTAGAGTTCGTGAGCTGGATGGGGCTTGGGCAGTGAGGACCACTGTGGGCAGGACAGTTAGACTAGGGATGGGGATGCTTCAAAGGCTTAGGCCGGGAAGGAGACGCAGGGTTCCTGAAAGGTGGAACCCAGGAAATCCGAGAGGATTTTTAGATAGGAAATAAAAAAGCGGAGCCCGGGGAGAGGGTAGGGCTGGGCGGAGAGAGGTAAAAAAGTAGGAGGGGCAGGAGAGTGGGCAGGGCCCCCCTGGGAGGCTGATGGCTGGGAAAGCGCCGAAGCTAGAGTGACGGAGAAGTGGGCGGGACTGAGGGTGGGCAGGACTCTGAGAGCGGGGCAAGTAAGTGGGCCCTGAGAATGACAGCGGGAGCGGGAAGTGGGCGGGATTGGGAGGCTGATGGTTGGAGAAGTGGGCGAAGCCCAGGGAGATGACACGTAGTAGGCGGGACTTGGGGAGTGGGCGTGGCCCGGAAAAGAGACGGCTGAAAGTGGGCAGAACAGGGGAATGGGCAAGGCCTGGAAGGCTGAGGGCTGGGGAAGTGGGCGGAGCCTGGGGAGAGCAAAAAGTAGCAGGCGGGACTTGGGGGAATGCGCTAGGCCTGGAAGGGGGATGGTTGAGAAGTAGGCGGAACATGGGGAGGGGACAAGACCTGGAAGGCTAAAGACTGGGGAAATGGGCGGAGCCCAAGGAGACGACGGAGTGGTAGGCGGGACTTGAGTGGGCAAGGCCTGGAAGGGGCGGGGAGGGAGGGAAAGGCTGGGGAAATGGACCGGACTTGGGGAAGGGGCAAGGCCTGGAAGGCTGATAGCTGGGGAAGTGGGCGGAGCCTTGGGAGAATGACACGGTCTGGGCAGGGCTAAAGAGACGGGCGGGACCTGGAAGGGGCGGGCTCACCTTTCTCAGGGTCAAGGTGACGTTGGAGTTGGTGGGTCATCTCGTGCGCCGTTAGTCTCCGCCTCGGGCATTCCAGAACGTGGGCGATTGCGTGGTGGTCATTTTCTGGCTGAGAGCCCTGCGGGGCGGGCGGGCACCCCTCCCTCTGCGCCGACGGTCGCCCAGTTCCGGCGGGCGCCCTCGCCGCGTCTTGTTGGCCAATCGGAGTCCGCCTCCAGGCACACTCGGCCTTCCTCAGTACCGCGAGCAGCGCCCCGCGGGGACACAGAGCAGGCTGCGTGGAGGGGGCGGCTGAGGGTCTTCCATCCCACTCCCGGCTTCCCGGCTCTGTTCAAGGTCTGCCTGATCCGGCTCCGGCCGCCCGTCTCACCGCTCCCTGCTCCTGTCCCCGCTCGCCGTGCTCCTTCCTCACCGTCCTTTGCATTTGATGCCAAAGACCTAGACGCAGGTTTTCCTTCTCGGAGTCTAGACCCCCACCCCACCCCCTCAACTTTGCAGCCCGGGGTTGAGGCACGTGGTCCAGCAGGGGTCGCCCGCGGCCTACACTGTTTGCCTCTGCCAAGAAAAGGGACCTAGAGGTTCCTCGGGGAAGTGAAGGACAGGCCCCTACGAGAGCTTGGGTCCCCACTAAGGGGGTGGTGGATCTTGGGCGGTTTGAAGGATGGGGCCTGGTTTCCTTTTGTTGTGTTCCCTTATACTGTGTCTGTATTTCGAGTGTCTTGCGTGTCTCTGTGTAGGCTTCTGTCACTGTGTGACTTGTGTGCCTTCCGCGCGGCCTCTAGGTGTCTGATCTTGTGAGTCTGCATACCCCAGGGAGTCTGAGTCTCTTGGAGGCTCTTGATGTGTGAGTGGGTGTGTGTGTGCCTGGGGTTAGCTTTGGTCGCTGCCCTTGTGTATTTAGGATTATGTGTTCCAGTATGTGTCTCAGTGTGTGTGTGTGTGTGTGTGTGTGTGTGTGTGTGTATGTGTGTGTATGAGAGAGAGAATGTCTATATGGTGTGTCTTTGTGTGTCTTGATTTGTGTCTTGGTTTGTGTGATTGCGTATGACTTGCATGGAGGTACCTATCGTACCCTGTGTGTCTGCCTCATGGCTGCCTCCCTGGGTGAGCTGGAGAGACCCTCCAGGTGGTGGCCCTGCTGGGACTTCCTTCCTGGGGCCGGAGGGCTTGCTTCCCAGCAGAGTGATCTGGCTTCTCAGGCCAGGCCCTTCTGAGGGGTCCTAGGGGTTGGCCCTGGTCTGCCTGGGTCTTCCCCATCCCTGTGTCCTACGGCCCTCAGCAGGGAAACACCATTTCCTGCCTTTGATGTCACTGGAGCTAAATTTTCCCTTCTTCAGCTCGGGCTACTGGTTTCTTTCTACGTGTCTGCACACCTGACCACAATTTCGTACTTAACAGCAAAAAATGAAAACAAAGCAGAACAGTAGCACATGGAAAGTGCAAGCAGGCAAAAGCATATACAGTGAAAGAGCCACATTGCTCACCCCCAAATCCTCTATTTTTTTTCTCTCTACCTTCTAGACATTTGCTGTGGCAAATATATCTCCGCTCTAAAACAAAACAATGTATTCGGTACATAGCATCCTGCAGTTTACTTAACCCTTAGTTAGAGATCTTTATCGAGCCCCAAGGAGATGATTCAACCTTCACCGCTTGATTACCAACTTGTTCTGGCCCTTTCTTTTTCAATGGCTGCTTTGGCTATTTGCATGCTGAAAACATTTTTGCAGCAGATACTCCTGCCTGTCTGTTTTTCTGTCCAGGATGTCTGCACTAGTTTTTGGGCCCTGGTGGTGTGTTCACGAGATCAAGTCGTGCATCGAACCACAAGGAGAACCAGACTGTCAGCAATGATGGCTACCCCTACCGGGTACCTACTGCACGCCAGGCTTCGTCCGGCTCTGTGTCCTGGACAGTAACACTAGGAGGCGGGCACCGCTCTCAGCCACACTTCTTAGATGGGGAAACCAAGGCACAGATACGGGAAAGAATGTGCTCAAGATCATACAGCTAGCAAGGGGCAGAGCTGGGATTCGAAGCGGAATGGTTTGGATCTTGTGCCGGTGTTGTTCCTCAATTAGAGACACACTTGTGCACACATGGGACCCCTCTCCTTCCTCAGTCCTAAACATGCAATATGACATTGGAATCGTGCAATTCCAAAGCAGCTGGTTGGGCACCTCAACTCCACAAAGCTTCGTTGTTTTTGAACTACCATGACTTGGAGTATATACACACCACCACGGTGCACACAGTGTACTGGGCCCTCCGTCTTCCCGGCCTGAGACTGAGGAGCCCCCACCCAGCTTTTCCAGAGATCAGGCTAACTTGTACAACACGATACCCTCCCCGCCACGCCCCCCCCCCAGCGGTGTCTCTTTCCTTCTTCAACACATGTTAACATTGCCATGACTAGGGGCTCTTGGGTGCCTGGGTCACTTGGGCCTCTGCCTTTGGTTCCTGATCCCTGGGGTCCTGTGATCGCTGGTCCTGGGATTAAGTCCTGTATTGGGCTCCTTGCTCGGCAGGGACCCTGCTTCGCCCTCTGCCGCCCGCTCCCCACTTGTGCTCTCTCAATCTCTGTCAAGTAAATCTTAAAAACAAACAAACAAAACCCCAAAACACATTGCCATAGCTCAAGACCAACTCTATTCCATTTGGTTCTTTCCTTCCCTTTTTTCTTCTTTTCTTGTTTACATACCCCATCTGGTCCCTTGCTCGCTGGCTTGCCTTCTCACTTGTGTACTTACTCAGCAAACATTACTGATGTTCTCTGTTAAGCTTTGTCTCTTTTCTGGGGGAGGTGGAGGGTCCAGGCCAGCTGGAAGTTGACACGGGTGGGGCGAGGGAGGCCATGGGTAGGGGCTGGGGGGCAATGTGGAGCCCAAGGAAAAGGAGATGAATTTTGCTGGGAAAAATCAAGGCTCGCCTCCTGGAGGAGGTACCTGTTCTCTGGGCCTGGCAGTGGGGAGGGAAGGTGCTCCTCCCTCCAACTGCTTCCTGCCCGTCCCTGCTTGAGCCCCATGATGATAAGGGTGAGGAGTCTGGTCCTACCCCAGAGGTGAGGAAAACGGCCCACGCTCACCTTGGGGAGACTGCTGAACATAGAGGTGCAACACCACTGAACGTGGGGTGCTAGCGGGGTGATGCTGAGAGCCTTGTGATGGGCAGGGCTGCCTGGCTCAGATGTCCCAACCACAGCAGCACGTCATGGCACTCCCTGGCTGTGGCCTGAGTCTTCCCCGGGCTGCCGGGCCCTGTTTCCCCTCCTTGGGGGGAGTGTATAGATCTCTGTCAAGCCCTTGGGCGTAAGGAGTTCCGAACAGTCACCGTGAGTCACTGAGGCTACATGACTTCAACTGTTGGTGTGTTAATTTCTGCAAAATCTACCTATTGGGGATGACAGTGTACTGGGGTTGTGGAAAACTCAGAGATCATATGACGCCAGCTCCCCTTTATCGAGCCTTCACGATGGACCAGAGAGAGTAAATATTTTGGGCTCTGTGGGTCAGTCTCTCTTGCGATGCTCAGCTCTGCTACAGTGCTGCAAAGGTGACCATAGATGGCCCGCAAACGAGCAGGCACTGTGCTGTGCGCATAGAAATTTATTTGTGGACGGCGACATTTGAATTGCATATAATTTGCACATGCCATGGAATTTTCTTTTGACGTTTACCCACCACTTAAAACCAGAAACAATGAAACACAAAATGTATTGTTGGTGGGTAGTTTGTTGGCCTCTAGAGCCCATGCCTGGAAACTGTCATGCTCTGTACTTCAGTCATTCATTTGGTGAATATTATGGCGGCTCATAGTTTTCTAGGGCGATGGAGGTGCTAGGCTTCAGGAGATAACAATCTCCTGGGCCAAACAAGCAAGGAAACAAAATGAACGAGGGTATTTCCAATGGTGGAAATGCTACCTAGGATATCCTAGGGGGCCATATTACCAGAACCAGAGGACTGGATGCTTTCATTTGGGTGCTTGGGGAAGGTGATGCCTGTGGTCTCCCAAACGCTTTTTGTCATTTTTGTCTGCAGAGGCAATCCCTGGCGATGGCCTGCTGCGGGGTAGGCTTTAATGATAAACTGGCCCATGGCCTATGAGCTTCTTGGCCAAGGGAGTGCTGTCGGGAGAGGTCCCTTTGGTTTTAGGATAAGTAAGGCTTTCTTCCTGGTTGGTCTGATTCCTAGGAGAGGAGTCTTTTACCATTCCATCTTCCCGGTCCTGAGTGCTGAGTGGGGGCGAGGGTTGGGGTGGAGAAATTCAGCTCCTGCCTTCTGGGCAGGGTCTGCTTACCACTCCGGTTTCCAGCGTGATTCTTCGACCCTCGGCTGGCTTCCTCTGCCCAGAAACTGCCCTTCTGGCTCTCTGGAGCACAAAGCAACATTAAAAATGGCTGTTTTGGGACACCTGGGTGGCTCAGTTGGTTGGGTGACTGCCTTCGGCTCAGGTCATGATCCCGGAGGTCCGGGATCGAGTCTCACATCGGGCTCCCTGTTCCCCTGCTCGGCGGGAGGCCTGCTTCTCCCTCTCACTCCCCCTGCTTGTGTTCCCTCTCTGGCTGTGTTTCTCTCTGTCAAATAAATAAAATCTTAAAAAAAAATGGCTGTTTTTCCACCTTGCTGGTAGAAAAGTTGTTGTCTCACTTGGGGGTCTCCTCAAGCAAACTCCTCAGTGTTAGGCGGTCTACCACACTCTCTTTTGGAGTTGGGGGGACGTTGCCCACAGCCGGGAAGCCTTGGGGGATGGTGATGGTGAAATTCTGCTAGGGAGGTATTTGGCTTTCTGCCCTGCTGGCTAACAATTTCGGTTTAGTTCCAAAACAACCGCTTAGCTATCACCGCAGTGGGCTTTCAGGAAAGTGCCAGTAGGAGCCGGTGCTCAGCTCATCCTCTCCACCCATGGTGATGCCAGATCGAAAGTGCTGGAAAGATGGGAAAGACCATTCCAGCCAGAGCGATGGCAGGTGCAGGGGAAGGACCCTGCTACAAGGCAGCGTGGCGTCTCTAACTTAGGCGAGCATCAGAACCTTCACCTGGAGGGCTCAGCCACACACTGACTCCTGGGCTTCTGCTCCCAGTGTCGGGGCCCCAGTTTGCGGTGCTAGAATTTGCATAAGTAACAAATCCCCAGGTGCTGCTGCCTCGCTAGTTTGCTAGTTCTGGTGTCACACATTATGAACAGTTCAGACGCAGGAAGGATTTAGCACCTGTTAGTACCAACAACAGCCAATATCATCACTGTTTGCTTCCTGTCATTGTCCAAGGAGGTCCGACACAACAAAACAATACCCGGGAACCACCCCATAACCATTCTGTTGAGCCCAAATCCCGCCGCCAGCCCCCACCCCATTTACCCCTCCATCGATGCAGCGCTGATCCCTTGCCTGGCCAGTGTCCGCCAGGGAGTCGGGCTCCTGGAGGAGGCCAGGGCTTTCCCAGTGCAGTCTCTCAATATAGGGTCGCTTCCTCTTTTGGGTCAGAGTTTTCACCCCTGCTCTGCTCCTCCTCCTACCCCGCCTCCACCAGGGGAGAGTGAATGGGAAATTTGAGTTTCCTCTGCTTTAGCCAAGACTGTCCCTTCCCTGTAAGGGGGATTTCTCTACCTGGACTCTCCGGTCTTCTGCTTGCGGGGTCCAAAATGGGCCCCTGACGGGAAGCATCCAGATGGGTGGGTGGGGGCAAGCCAGGGAAGGCCCAGGGCTCCCTGGGAAAGTGAGGGAGGGTGGGTGGGGGAGGGCTGAGCTTGCCACTCAGGGTTCCAACTGGGTGAATGGGGGGGGGGTTATGCTCCAGAGAAGGGGGCTGAGGGCTGGCTGTTTCCTGACCCCTCTGCGGATATTTAGGGGATCGCTAGGGGAGCCCCACTGATGGGGGGCTAGGGAGAGGCAAGAAGGAAGGGAAAGAGAGGGACTGAAAGACTACTAAGAAACCGAAAATCAGAGTCAGAGACAGGGAAAGACACAGAGACAGAAATAATAAGGCAGAGAGATGGAAAGATGCCGTGAGACCTCGTAGGTGACAGTCCACAGAGACGGGGACAGATCAAGAGCTGGAGAGGCACAGAGAGAAGAGGCGGTGCAGAGTTACAAGGAACCCCAGAGAGATAGGGACGGAGAGAGATAACCCTGGAGACGGGAGGGAGAGAACTGGGGACGAAGAAGAAACTCTGGGTTGGCCTTAGAGGGCGAGAAAGCAGATGGAAAGCGGAGAGAGATTCAGAGAAGAGAAAGTTAGGGAAACTTCAGAAGGAAGGCGGAGAGGGCGGGGCCCCGGGATCCCCACCGGCTCCGCCCCGGAAAGCTCGGCTTCCTGAGTTCTATAAAGCACGGGGCGCCGGGCCCGGCTGCAGCAGCCCGCCGCCGGCCATGTGCCCCCGCACCGACGCCTCCCTGGACCCGGAGGCCCAGCGGCCGTCCGCGCCCCCTGGCACCGGCTGCCGCCCGCTGCCCTGGGCCCTGAGCGCCGCGCTGCTGCTGCTCGCGGGCACCGGCGCCGCCTGCGCGCTCCGCTGGGTCGCGCCCCGGGCCCCCGCCGCCCCCGGCCCCGGGCTCCCCGGGCTCCCCGAGCTCCCCGAATTCCTGCCGGACGCCCGCGCCCGCCTCCCCGACTCTCCGCAGGTGAGATGCGCCCGGAACCCCTTCTCCTACCTAGGCCCCCGAGAGGACTCCTTTATCCAGGACTTCGGGAGGCATCCCCATGAGACCCCATCTGCGTCCCGGGACCCGGAGGGTATCCCTTTCTCCATCGCGGACCCCGAGGGCTCTTCTTTATCTTCAACCGTGCAAGGAACTCAGTGTTCTTTTCTAACTCCCGGAGAAACTCGCTTTTCTCCCGGGCCCTTGGGGTCTCCCCTTTCCTTCCCAAGGGCCCTTGGAGGGAATCGCTCCTCTTTTCTCTGATGAATCACGAGGTTCTGTTCTTGCAGACCTCAAAGCCCCCAGCCTTGGGTGTGTGTGATGCTTGTGTAGTTATTTGGAGTACGTGGGAAGTCTCAAGGCCTACACAGACCCCAGGGATCCCCACTTTCCAAGGGGCTGCGGCAGCAGGTGGGGGGAACCTCCATCCACTTTCCGCCTTTCCTCTCTCTGCAGGGCGTGTTCGCGCAGCTGGTGGCCAGAGATGGTGAGTGTTGGGTGGTCACCCCCCCCCCCCACGGACAGGGTGGCAATACGGGGGAGGTACCCTGGGACAGGGAGGCTTCCTCTCCCTCCATCTGACCCTCTTACCCTCCTCTCTAAAATCTGTCCCCTCGCCTCTTTGAAGCTCCTTTGTCTTCCTGACCTTCCCATGACTGTTTGCCGGCAGTTCCTCTTCTGACCCTCAAATGCGCCTATCTACCTCAGGCTCCCTCCCCTCCCCAGACCTGGGGGCTTGATTCCACAGATCCTACCTGCTCTTGTCTCTCCCGCGGGGCTCTGGGAATTCCGGAACCCCTCTTCCCACCAGCTCTCATTTGCTCCTTTTGGAGACCTCCTCCTAATTCCCTTCCCGTTCCAGACTCTTCCTCCCTCTCCTCTCCCCTCCCTTCCCTTCCCCTCTTTCTGCCCCTTCCCTACTTGTCTCTTCTTCTCATTCCTCTTCCAGACTCTCCTCCGCACCCCTTCCCCTCTGTCTTCTCCCCATTCCTGACTCTCTCCCTTCCACCTGCTCCCTCTCCGAGTCTCCTCCAGGCCCTGGCCACCTCCCCCATTCCCCTCTCCTCCGTGTCAGCCCCCTTCCCTCCTCCCCACTCTGCTCTCCCCAGACTGCCCTTCCCACTTTTGGCAATGTATCCCCTCCTGGGGTTTCCTTCTGCTTTTCCTACCCTGTACCCACAATCTCCCTCTTCCTGATTGTCTTCCTCTCTGTCGGAATCCTGTCCTCCCTTCCTCTTTTCCCTCACCAACCTCACCTCCCTCTCAAAAACCTCTTCCTCTGAGACCTCTTTCCCCCTCGGTCTCAGAGTCCCAGCTCCTCCTCCCCAGGGTTGCACCCCTCCTCCACAGCCCTGCTCAAGGAACCTCCCCCTCTTCTTCCTCCCTCAGTACGGCTGACTGAAGGGCCCCTGCACTGGTACAGTGACCCCGGGCTGGCCGGCGTGTTCCTGGGGCCCGGCCTGAGTTACGACCAGCGCACTGGGGAGCTGATGGTGACGGAACCCGGAGTCTACTATGTTTTTCTGCACCTGAAGCTGCAGCGGGTGGTGTCCAGCCAAGGCTCGGGCTCTGTCTCTGCCGCCCTGCACCTGCAGCCGCTTGGGGTCGGGGCTGCAGCCCTGGCCCTGACCTTGGACCTGCCTCCTCCGTCCGCAGAGGCCTGTGACTCCGCAGCTGGCTTCCGGGGCAGCCTGATGCACCTGGACGCCGGCCAGCGCCTGGGTGTCCACCTGCGGACTGAGGCAGGGGTGCACCCGGCCTGGCAGCTCGCGCAGGGCGACACCATCTTGGGCCTCTTCAAGGTGGCCACCCAAGTCCCCGCTGGACGCCCCTTGTCATGGCCCATTGACATGGGGCCTGGCTTCTGGCCCCTGGACCGAGAATGAACGCTGCCTTCTTTCACTGGGGCTCTTGGTGACAGACAGCCCTGGCCACTCTACCTCACTCGGCTTGGCAGGGGTCCCCGCTGCTGACCCCCTCCTCGAGGACTCTCCAAGTCACTCTCCTGTTCTGCCCCAAGTCGAACTTCTGGTATTTATTCCGAGCCTGAGCTCAACAGTTTACTTTATATATTAATCCATTCCATTTCTATTTATTGGACATGTGCTGTACGCAAGGCCCTGCTCAGGCTGGCGAAACATCAGCAAACAAAACAGACTTAAAAAAAAATCGTTATTTATGTTAATATGTGAGAAATAAGGACTCCTCCGCAGCCCTGCTCTGGCCTTCAGCAGGCTAGTCTCCGGGGGTATGTGTGACTGTGCTATGTGAGCTTCATTCATGCAAGTTGTTCTGAGCATCTCCCGTGTGTCGGGCACTGTTTTAGGTGTTGGGGACACAGCTGTGAACAAGGAAGACAGATAGCCCAGCTTTTGCCATTCTGGCCCCCCCCCTCCCACTATGCCTGCTTGGGTCCCCGTGTGACTGGGTCACGTGGGGGGCTGCGCGGTGGGTGTGCTCCTGGACAACACAGTGCTTGCAGACTTACTGACTGCAAAGCATTGAACACCGGGTGTTTGTCAGACAGCAGGAGGGATCTTGTTTGAGCCATCACGACCCTATGCTTTTGGGACTTCATTCCCGTTTTGTCATTCTCTCTGCTGGTGACATGACCCGCTTAGAAATGCGTGGCCGACGTCTTGTGTAATGCCATTCTGCACGACCTGGCTTGCCAGCTCTGTTCGGTGACCTCAGACTGGTAACTTAAAATTGGCCGTGGGCGTTTGCAGATGCTTCAGGTTGGCTTCATGTTATTGTGCGTGGATCACCTGCTGAAGACGATGATGGAGAAAGTGTGGATTAAACATGTAGATTAAACTCAAAAGTGTGTGCTGTCTTGAGCTGCGACGTTGCGAGGAGCACATGAGAAATTGAGGAAGTAGTGGCCTTGTCTTTCCAGACTTTTATCTGATTTAGCAAAGAAGTTGCTCAAGATGACTGATGAGCAAGTGGAGTGGGGACATCTTACTAATCTCGCCACTTGGAGCCATACGGGGCTATGGGTCATGCATGGGAGAAACCCAAGACCGCATTCTGTAAGCACTGACTATGCAATTTGCAATGGAGAGTATTTTATAGGGGCACCTGGGTGGCTCAGTTGGTTAAGCACCTGACTCTTGATTTCAGCTCAGGTCATGACCTCAGGGGTGTGGGATTTCTGTCCCCCGTGCACTCAGTGAGGAGTCTGCCTGGGATTCTCTCTCTCCCTCTGCTCCCCCCCGTTCTCTCTCTTTGTCAAATAACTAATTCTTTTTTAAAAAGGAGAGTACTTTATGTATTTTTTGTAGATGCATGCTGCACATTTTTGGCAACAAACCTTATAATACATGCTCATATTTCTTTTTCCTCCCCTGGAGAGCCAGTTGTTAGACATTTGTCAGTACACCACTGTCTCCAGACCAGCCGGTTTCCCCCAGCACCATAATTTCCCCAACATGCGAATCTGCCTGCCCGCCTATATAAACCAGCTGGATCTTGGCTGCTTCTTCTTCTTCTTCTTCTTCTTCTTCTTCTTCTTCTTCTTTTTTTAAAGATTTTATTTATTTGACAGAGAGAAACA
The DNA here is from genome assembly GCA_004023965.1 of Spilogale gracilis. Taxonomy (NCBI): domain Eukaryota; kingdom Metazoa; phylum Chordata; class Mammalia; order Carnivora; family Mephitidae; genus Spilogale; species Spilogale gracilis. The sequence goes on along the minus strand of PITA01003676.1, from coordinate 9,949 downwards.
CAGCCAGAGAGGGAACACAAGCAGGGGGGGTGAGAGAGGGAGAAGCAGGCTTCTTGCCGAGCAGGGAGCCTGATGTGGGGCTCGATCCCGGGTCTCCAGGATCATGACCTGAGCTGAAGGCAGTCACTTAACCAACTGAGCCACCCAGGCGCCCCTGGATCTTGGCTTCTTACATAGGACAAGAGGGGTTGGGATGGACAGAGAAGTCTCCGCAGAGCAGGTGACCTAGATGGGCCTTAGGAGGAGGGATGGGAACCAGGGAGGGGGAGATGGGAGAGTGGCCCGCACTGGCCAGACAGGAGGGTGTGGGCTGGGCAATGAAGATGCGGATGTGGGAGTGAACGCCATTTGCCTGACCCATCTCTACCCCTTCTCAAAGCGTTCTTCCTGAATGTGCAGGACTGGCATTGAGCGGACACTTATGAGTGTTACCCTGATTGGGAATTGAATTACTGACCTAGTTCTAGGGGTGCCTGCCTGGCTCAGTTAGAAGAGCATGCAACCCTTGATCTTGGGGTTGGAAGTTCAAGCCCCAGGTTGTGTGTTGAGATTACTAAAATAATAATAATAATAATAATAATAATAATAATAGTAATAATAATAACAATAGACAAGCTTTAAAAAACCCACACAAAATAAACTGTTCCATACTGGTTGGTTGTCCTGTGAAAAGGGAGTATGTGCAAAATGACAAAAATCCTAAAGAGCTGTAAGGTGGAACAAAAAGGCAGCTTGATGAGAAATGGGTTATTAAGGGGACTTAAAGACAGAAACCTGTTTTGAGCGGCTGCAAGAGGAGCAGGTCCCTGAAAGCCCCCCCACCCCCCGTCAGATCTGCTAGAGGCTGGGAGTCCATATGGGGAGCAGTGGGGGGGGGGTTGGAACTCAAAAGAGAATGTTTGAGAATACGTGTGTCACAGTCATGTCCCCAGAGCAGATCGAGGACTCAAGGTATTTAAGGATGTGGTTAACTAAAAGAGAAAGGATGTGTGTGGGATGCTGTGCTCAAGAAGGCTTCGGGACAGAGCGGTCTTCGGGGCCATTTGTCCAAGATGGCTTCAGTCTGGTTCGCCTCCAGCGTCGGTGAGAACTCTCGGTCCAGGGACCCACAGGTATAGTTGTTGCAGATTTTGAATAGCACCAGGTGATGCCTGTCCTCCCGTGCCGCTGATTGGACCAGGGCGGACACATGATTCAAGCTGGGCCAATCAGATCTCCTCCACAGGAATAGGGGCAGGCCTGGCTGTAGCAATCGCCCGGTCAGGAATTGGAAGCTGTATGTGAGAGACCAGCGCGGAGGGAAGCAGGTGCAGAGGGGAGAGGGGAGGCAGGGAGGAAGAAGATGTGTGGGGATTCACAGAGGATACCACAGAGCTCTAGAGAGACGGAAGAGCTACCTACGTTTCCTACTTGCCTCTTCCTGGTGATGTGGGATGTCCTAGTACATTAGTTTCCTAAGGTTGCCCTAATAACGGATGAGGGGGGGGGGGTGCGGCACCGAGTGGCTCAGTGCATTGGGCTCCTGACTCTTGATCTCAGCTCGGGTCGTGAGTTCAAGCCCCACCTTGGGCTCCAAGCTGGGTGTGGAGCCTACTTAAAACCAACCGAAAAACAAAGCACCATAAACGGGATATCTTAGAGTATCAGATAATTATTTTCCACTAGTCCTGGAGGATAGAAGTCCAAAATCAAGGTGTTGGCAGGGCCATGCTCTCTCCAAAGACGAGGGAAGAATCCTTCCCTGCCTCTTCCAGCTTTTGCTGGATGGCGTTCTCTTCCTGGCTTCTGCATTACCCCGATCTCTGCCACCTTTGTGTCATGGCTGTTTTCCTGCTGTGTGTCTCATCTGTTTCTCTTCTCCTCTTCCTATAAGGACAGTGCTCTTGTATTGAATATACGGTTCACATTACTCCAGTGTAATCTCATCTTAATTTAACTAGTTATATCTGTAAAGACCCTATTTCCAAATAAGGTGGTATTCTGAGGTTCCAGGAAGGACATGAAAAAAATTTTTTGGGGGGAGGTCACACTATTCAACCCAGTACATTTAGTATCTGCACTTGCGGGCCATGAGAAACCCGAGTGTCCTTTCATAAATTTCCTTCCGGGGTGGGTTCTCTCCCATGCTGCCCAAGGATGCAGGCCCTCAAGGCTGTTGGTGACTCTTTTGGTAGTTTTGGGGTCTGCGAGTCTGTCCCACTTCCTGGGTTGTTTGAGCTTGGGAGTGCCCTGCAGCAAGGATACTTGGGCTGCATAATGTTGTAGGATGTTACTAAGATCCAAGGTATAAAAAGGAAACTCTATAATAGTGACAAGAATTATTAATTTATTAATGCTTACTGGTCCCAGGCACTAATGGCTTCGCAATGACTATTTTCTTTTCCTTTCTTTTTTTTTTAGAGGGTTTTTAAAAAAAGACTTTATTTATTTGACAGAGAGAGAGATCACAAGTAGGCAGAGAAGCAGGCAGAGAGAGAGGGGGAAGTAGGCTCCTGCCGAGCAGAGAGCCTGATGCGGGCCTTGATCCCAGGACTTGAGCCGAAGGCAGAGGCTTTACCCACTGAGCCACCCAGGCGCCCCTACTATTTTATTTTCATTCCCGTCTTATAGGCAAAGAAATTAAGGCTCAGGGAAGTCAGACCAAGGTCACATAGCCAATAACAGGTAGAGTGGTGGAAACCTGGTCAGTTTTTCTTCCTTTTTTTTTTTTTTTAAAGATTTTATTTATTTATTTGACAGAGAGAAACACAGCTAGAGAGGGAACACAAGCAGGGAGAGTGAGAGAGGGAGAAGCAGGCTTCCCGCGGAACAAGGAGCCCAATGTGGGGCTCAATCCTGGGACTCCAGGATTGTGACCTGAGTTGAAGGCAGTCGCTTAACCAACTGAGCCACCCAGGCGCCCCAATCTTCTTTTTTTAAAAAAAGATTTATTTATTTATTTATTAGAGAGAGACAGAGAGAGAACACACCAGTGAAGTGGCAGGCAAAGGGAGAGGGAAAAGTAGGCTCCCCATGGAGCAGGGAGCCCAATGTGGGGACCCAGGACCCCAGGACCCAAGCTGAAGGCAGATGCCCAATCAACTGAGCCACCTAGGTGCCCCTTCACCCCTGGTCACTTCCAAGTGAGCTTGTAGAATACAGAAAAGTTTGGGCTGAATTTCATATGTGCAAGGCCTAACCCCCAGGACCTCAGAATGTGACCGATAGAGTTTCTGTAGAAGTAGTTATGTTAAAACATAATTCAAAATGATTGGCGTCCTTGTAAAAAGGGAAATTTGGAGATAGACTTGTGCGCACACACTTGCAGAAAATGCGATGTGATAATGAAGGTGGATATCTACAAACCAACGAGGGTCAGACTGGAACAGACCCCTCCTTTGCAGCCTCAGAAAGAACCAGTCCTGACCACACTTGGACTCCTGGCCTCCAGAAGTGTGAGAGAATAAACATCTTAAGGCCTCCAGTGTGTGGTACTTTATTGTGATAACTCCAGCAGACCAATACAGATGGTTATAGGCGTTGATGCATTTATTTTTTTTAAAGATTGTATTTATTTGACAGAAAGAAACACAGCGAGAGAGGGAACACAAGCAGGGGGGACTGAGAGAGAGAGAAGCAGGCTTCCCACTGAGCAGGGAGCCCCATGCGGGGCTCGATCCCGGGACTCTGGGATCATGATCTGAGCCGAAGGCAGACATTTAATGACTGAGTCACCCAGATGCCCCAAGAGGAGTTGACGCATTTAATACACACTCAGCACACAGAGTGAGGCTCTCTGTAAGCACTCAGTACGTTTCACGCCAACATACACATAGAATTCTACAGTGTCCCATGGACGTATAACAAAGAAGCAATGATTCACAGGACAGGGGTTACAATGACACGTCTGTGATGTCATTAAGACACCCTTGCCAAGGCAGGGGTTACAGAGTTACAAAGGCAATTTTGGAAAGATGTGGTGTTCTTTTTTTTTTTTTTTTTAAGATTTTTATTTATTTGTCAGAGAGAGAGAGAGAACAAGCAGGCAGAGAGGCAGCCAGACGCAGAGGGAGAATCAGGCTCCCCACAGAGCAAGGAGCATGATGTAGGACTCGATCCCAGGACCTTGGGATCATGACCTGAACCGAAGGCAGCCACTTAACCAACTGAGCCCCCAAGGCGTCCCAAGATGTGTTGTTCTAAAGACAATCACAGAATCTTAATCCTGCATCCAGAACCATAAAATCCCCAAACAGAAAAAAATTTCACAGCTCCTTTAGCAGCCCAAATGGACCGGACCACATATGAAGGTGTTTGTGGTCTTTATTCCTCAGCTCAAATATGCATATAATAAAGATATTAATATGCTTGATTATTGGGGTTATCCCAGAAGACCTTGGTGGGGGGTAATATATGTGTACTTTTGTATGAGTCCCCTTTAATACATACTTATGATGTAATATATATAAGCAACATATATGGCATAGGAATCTGACTCATTACTCACACACAACACTTCGCTTCTGTCTCTTCTGATCACCAAATCTATGGAGGCATTTCCTAACATCAACAAGCAATTCTCAACCACCAGCAAGATGCCCAAGGATCCAACCCAACTCCAACGCTACTTACCCAGAGAGAGCATCAGACCTCACAGGTTAAGGGCTTAATTCCCACAAGACTGTCTCCCCTGTTCCCTGCTCCAAAAGCCAATCACAAATCTAAGTTTTCACCTGTGTTTCTGACCAACAGCTCTAGGTTGCAGGTTGTCTTCCTTGGGTTTGATTAATTCGCTCGAGCTGCTCCCAGAATTCAGGGAAACACATTTACCAATTTATGAAAGGATCTGATAAGGGCTGCAGAATATCACCAGATGGAAAGACCCTGGGTGCAGAAGCTTCTGTCCCTGTGGAGTTAGGATGTGTCACCCTCCTTATGTGGTTGTGTTCGCCAACTTGGAAACTCCCCAAAACCTCTACTATTGGGATGTAATGGATGCTTCCCCAGGTAGCATGATCAACTATAAACATTGTTTCTAGCCTCTTTCCCCTGTATGGAGGTTGGGGGTGGGGAGGAAAATGCCAAGCTTCTAATCATGGCTTGGTCTTTCTGGTGACCAGCTCCCACCCCAGAGTCATCTAGGAGCCCACCTGGAGTTGCCTCACTAGAAGGAAAGGTGCTCCTTGTGTTCTCATCACTTAGGAATTTACTAGAGTTTAGGAGCCCTGTGTCGGGGGTGAGATCAAAGACACATATAAATATCCTATTACCATGTCAGTTCTGGATTCCAAAACGTATTTAGTGTCTTGGGCTTGAAATCAGGGACTGTGAATTGTATGAGGGACTGGGATGTGACTTGAGACCGTTTCTAAGAGGTGGGATGTCACAAAGAGGGATGGCCCGCTCACACCATTACCATGGGAGTACCCCTTGGAGGGGGGTTTCCTGTCTGAGGTTTCTCAGACTTTTTTAAGCTGGATTTCCAACCCCCCTGTGAAGGGTCAAGGCTGTTTTTTTTGTCCCTCAGATGCATTCCATGGGCTCTGGCTCTGTCTGTCCAGGAAAGTCCTGCCACCCAAGATGGGGATGAACAGAGACCCCACACCCTCCCCTCCCCAGCAGTGCTGTCAGGTGAGTCTCTGGTGGGAGAAGAGTGGAAGAGCCCGAACTCTTGCTGCAGCTTCTTGTGTGCCCACTCCACAGAGTATTTTAAAAAAATGGCGTTAAGAATACTTAACACGAGATCTACACTCTTAACAACATTTTAAGTGCACAGTATGGTAGTTTTTAAATTTTAATTTAATTTAATTTTTTATGTTTTCACAATACAGTATTTTTAAAAAAGATTATTTATTTGAGAGATTGTGTGTGTGCGGGTGGAGGGAGGAGGCCCATAAATTACTCATCTGAGAGAGAGTAGGAGGTTTGGGATGGCGAGCTAGCTTTGAAGATGGAGAGGCTAATGTATGCATATAAGAGATAGACAATACAAGGAATAAGAGTTGGCAAAGCTTTGACTATGGGTGAGAGAGAGGAGATAGAGAAGCCAAGACTTTTGACTCATGCAACTGGTCAGATAGAAGTACTTAGGGATTTGGAGACTCTGGAAGTTCATGGGTCACTTTGGGATATGTGGATTTCCAGGTGTCTCCGAAGTGGTCACATGGGAATATTGAGTCAATTCTGTGACCATGAAAGCTCTTTGGCTGGGATGGAATTGTAAGAGTTATTGGTATATTTATATAAAGGATGTTTTGGGCAAGGATGAAATCTTTTAGAATAAAAAGTAAAGAGGGTCTAAGATCAAACACTCAGGAAGTTCAATATATGATGGTTGAGTAGGAAGTCAAGTGTTCACTTAAGCCTGAGAAGAACAACCAAAAAGGAAAGAGGAAAATCAAGAGCCTAAGGAATCTGTTTCAAGGAGGAAGTAGTGGTCAGTGATATGTGATACTGCTGAGAGTCAGTAAAGATGAGAACCAAAAATGTTCACAAGTTTTTGAATCCTCAGAATCTTGACCGGTTAACTCTTCTCTTAACTCTTGAATGAATCTAGTTGCATCAGAGTGGCTTGAAAAATCAGTGACAAGTGAAAAATTTGAGATTGCCTCTGCAGGCAGCTTCTTTTAAAAAAGTAATTTAAAATAATTTTGAATTTCAAAACAAGTTACATGATTAAAAAGGTATAAAGAACACCCATATATCCTTGATGCAGATGTGTCCATTATTAACATTTTGCCCCATTTGCTTTATCATCTGCTGTCCTCTTGCCCTGGTGTGAGAGCATAAGTATTTATTTAAGATGAGTCAGACAAGATCAGGATTATTAAGAAACAAAACCAGAGGAAACCAGAACCTCAAAGACTGGGGCAGTTCTAGGAAATTCCAAATGTGGGGTGAGTGGATTCAAGTAATAGGAGGAAGTTTTGAGGGTGTTTATAAAGGTGATTACTTAGAAAGAAACATAAGGGGGTGGGAGGATGGGCAACTTGAGGCAAGAGGAGTGGGAGATACAAGCTTCCAGTTAACAAAGGCACAGCATAAGGAATATAGTCAATGGTATTATAATGGCATTGCACGATGACTGTTGGTGGCTATACTTATGGTCAGCAGAGCCTAATGTAGAGACTTGTTCAGTCATTGTGTTATACACCTGAAACTAGTGTGGCACTGTCAACTATGCTCAAGAAAGAGAAAAAGAAAAAAGGAAAGCAAGCAAGCAGGCAGGCAGATGGGCAGATGGACATACGAGCTCTCTGTGTTGGCTCTACCCTCTCTTCTGATCCACATACTGAGCAAACCCAATGCTGGGATTTGCCCTTAGGCTAAATCAATGAATGCAACATATCAAGTTTTCAGCACCCCACTCCTGAGTCAAATCATAGCAGATAGAACAGGCAGGAGAATTGGAATTTTCTATTTTTTTTAAAAGTTTACTTATTCTTTTTTTTTTTACTTTAAATTTATTTTATTTTTTCAGTGTTCCAAGATTCATTGCCCATGCCCCACACCCAGTGCTCCATGCAATAGGTGCCCTCAGTACCCACCACCAGGTTCTCCCATCCCCCCACCCCTCCCTCCAAGTCCCTCAGTTTGTTTCTGAGTCCAAAGTCTCTCATGTGTCGTTTCTCTCCCTGAATTACCCTACTTCCCATTTACTTTCCTTCTCCTACTGTCCTCTATTATTACCCCTTATGCACTGCAAGTAAGTGAAACCATGTGATACTTGACTTTCTCTACTTGGCTTATTTCACTCAGCATAATCTCTTCCAATCCCGTCCATGTTGCTACAAAAGTTGGATATTCATCCTTTCTGATGGAGGCGTAGTATTCCATTGTATATATGGACCACATCTTCTTTATCCATTCATCTGTTGAAGGGCACCTTGGCTCTCTACCCCAACGTGGGACTTGAATTCACTGCCCTGAGATCAAGAGTCACATGGTTCCACTGACTGAGCCAGCCGGACATCCCAGGGAGAACTGGAATTTTCAGACTCAAAGCTGAGTAGACAGCTAAGGATCACCAGGCATGAGACCAAAATCAAAACCATGAGAGAGAGATAACTTGAACTCCATATCAGCAGAAAATAATCAACATCTGAAGAAGCAGAACTAATAGAACAAATAAAAGACTCCAGTGTCAGTCTGAATCATTTCCCTAGAAAGGCTTTAACAAATTTAGATTAAATGATATTTGAATACATGAATAATAAAATATATAAGAACACTCTTTCAAACTTGACTAAAACCCTCCATTATTGAACTTTCAGAGAGATGTTAAAACTTTTTTTTTAAAGATTTTATTTATTTATTTCACAGAGAGAAACACAGCTAGAGAGGGAATACAAGCAGGGGGAGTGAGAGAAGGAGAAGCAGGCTTCCCGACGAGCTGGGAGCCCGATGCAGGGCTCGATCCCAGGACTCCGGGGACCATGACCTGAGCTGAAGGCAGTCGCTTAACCAACTGAGCCACCCAGGTGCCCCCAAATATGATAACTTAATATGGTATAAATGCTATATTAGTCAGAGTTCTCCAGAGAAGCAGAACCAATAAGATGTACATATATGTATAGAGAGATTTATTTTGAGGAATTGGCTCACAAAATTGTGGGATCTTGCAAGACTGAAATCTACAGAGAGCGCTAGCAGGCTGGAGACCCAGGGAAGAGCTGAAGCTGCAGTCTTGAATCTGAAGGCATTCTTGAGGCAGAATTCCCTCTTCCTCTGGGGGACCTCAGTTTTTTTCTCTTAAGGCCTTCAACTGATCGGATAAGACCCACCCACATTATGAGGGGGCATATGCTTTATTCAGAGTCTGCTACTAATTTAAATATTAATCATCTAAAAGTACATTCACAGCAATATTTAGACTAATGTGTGGACGAATACCCGTGTACTGTGGCCTAGCCAAGTTGACATATAAAGTTAACCATTACAAATATTATGACAGAAATATATGGGGAGGTGTTCTACAGAGTGAAGGAAGTCTGTTTTTGAGTGGTGGCCACAGTCATCTTCTCTTAGAAGGCATTACTTGGGCTGAGATTCAAATGATGACAAAAATCCAGCCATAGGACAATCTAGGAAGAGAACATTTCAGACAGAGGACACAGCAGGTGCAAAGGCCCTGAGATAGGAACCGGGCATGTTTGGGCTGGTGTGGTTAGAGGGGAGGAATAATGATGTGGACAGGGGTAGGGAATGAGGTTAGAGAAATCAGGAAGGCCTCATGTGCAGATACAGAAGTTTGGACATTTTTATGCCTTCAGTGTAAAGTCAATGGAAAATTTTAAGTGGTGTGAAAATTGGAAGCAGGAATGTGACTGGGAAGCTGGTGGAGCTCTCTAGGAGAAAGATTTGAGTGGTTTGGGTGGGAGTGATGGTTGTGGGGCTACACAGAAGCAGAGAAATGTGGGCTGCACCAATTGGGATTTGGTGCTATTTCAATGACCTCAAGTGGCTTTTATTACTATGACCCAAAACACCCAACTGCTCCCACTGGCCCATCAGATCCTGCCCAAAGCGCTCCTGTCACCTCTCCCCATCTCACAGCCTCCAATCTGTCCTCTCACTCTGTACCAGCCACAGCAGGCCTCTTAGCTGTTGGTATGCAAGCCAGGCACCATCCTGCCTCAGGGCCTTTGCTCTGGCTGTCCCTTCTGTCTGGAAAACTCTTCCAGGTTTTCCCATGTAGATTCTTTTTCATCATTTAGTGCTCAACTTCAAAACTGTCTCCTTACCTGACACTCCATTAAAAAGAACACTCCTGGAGGGTCAAGATGGCGGAAGGCCAGGTGACCGCATTTCAGGGAGTTCCCTGAAGAGAGCTGAATTTCAACAAAAAAACCACTACAAGACCACCGTGAACACCCATGAAACCAGCCTGAAATGTGATATTTCCCACTTCTGGACCGCCACGAGAGACAAAGAACATCGGCAAAAAGATGACATGATACTATATGTGGAA